>PVJI01003296.1:0-101421 GCA_004026765.1 Micronycteris hirsuta
TTGTAGATGGGCATCTAGGTTGTTTCCAGCACTTAGCTATTGTGAATTGTGCTGCTATGAACATAGGAGTGCAAAGGTTCTTTTGAATTGGTTTTTCAGGATTCTTAGGGTATAATCCCAGTAGTGGAATTGCTGGGTCAAAAGGCAGTTCCACTTTCATTTTTCTGAGGAAGTTCCATACTGTTTTCCACAGTGGCTGTACCAGTCTGCATTCCCACCAACAAAGCAGAAAGCAAGCAAAACATAACCAGAGACACTGAAATTAAGAACAGTCTAACAATAGACAGGGGAGAGGGGGGAGGGGACAATGGGGAGAAGAGTTTTCAGGAATCACTGTAGAGGACACATGGACAGAACTAAGGGGGAGGAGGGAGGCTGGGGGGGTGGGATGGGAGGGGAAGGGAGGGGAGGGGAGAGGCTGCAAATAATTGTAATTAAACAAAAAAATTAATTTAAAAAAATTGTATCTCTTGTGCCAAGAGACTCATAAAGCAGACTCAGGAATAATGTGAGGTCTGTCCAGAAAGTATCCATCCATTCAACATGAAAAAGAGACATTTATGGAATGGGTCTGTCCAGAAAGTATCCATTCATATAATATGAAAAATAGAGACATTTATTGAAGAAGATACAAGACACAAGAAATATTGCACAACAGTCCCCCTCAAAGAAGACACCTTGGGATCTCACATAGTTCTCCCAATTGCCATTAGCTACCTCGTGGTATTTTCCTGAATCTCATCAACAGTCTGAAACCTCTTCCCTTTCAAAGGTGGTTTTAGTTTGGGGAAAAGCCAGAGGTCACAGGGTGACAAATCTGGGCTGCAGGGCCGCTGAGTCACCTGGGTGATTAGATGTTTCATCAAAATCTCTTCCTAAGACCTGATGCATGAACATGTGCATTGTCACGAAGAAGCTGCCAATCACCAGCTGCCCAGACCTGTCTCCATCTCAATCATCGGAATAGTTTCCATGGAAGAATGTTCAAGCTTACCGCAAAATTTGATCCAGATTCATTGCTCTACTCGTTCCTTTTGAATAAGGGGGCCACACAGTACATGTGCCCACTCTACGTTATTGACTGCTCCCACTGAGCAGTACAGTAAAGTCATCATTGTTCATGCATGCACATTCCAGTTCACTCTCCTTGGCTACCAGGTTACAGTGATGTCTTGCAAACTGTTCTCATCATATTAACAATGGCTGGACTTTTTCTGGACAGACCTTGTATATTAGTAAAACAAACATCTGAACCCAAAGCAAAGTGAAAGAGAAGGAAAAGATGATCCTTCAATAACAACTAGTGTTTTTTTTTTCTTTTTTTCTGCATCAGGTAGAGATGAAATGAAGCTAAGGTTGTAAGCAAATTAAAATTTTAAAAAATGTTGTCAGGTCCTGCTTAAAGGATGTAGGAGACTAACAGAAGAAAACTGAACACACGAAACATTCGTCCATAGGTTCATTGCTTTCTGGTGGCTGCCAGAGCAAAGCACTGCAAACTCAGTGATTGACACAACACTAATTTATTGTCTTACAGTCTGGCAGCTACTAGAAGTGCGATATTAAGGTGTCAGCAAGGTTGGTTTCTTCGAAGGTCTGTGAGGGTGGATCTGATCTCTGCCTGTCTCCCGTGCTGTGGTAAACCCAACCATTTCTTGACTTAGGAATGGCATTCTCACTGTGGTCTTTTGTGTGCATGTGGTCTCCCACTTATGCATGTCTGTCATGTTTCCAAGTGTCACCTTTCTATAAGGACACCAGTCATATTGTATTAGAGATCATCCTAATGACCTCATCTTAACTTGATAATCAGCAACAACCCTGTTTCCAGGTAAGGCCACATTCACAGATAGTTCACAGACACGAGGGGTTAGAATGTCAACATGTTTCAAGAGGAAACAATTCAACCCATAAGAACAGGAAAGAAAGGAATAGAAAAGGATGTTTTTGATGTCTCGGAAATAGCTCAAATTACTCAAATCTTGTGAAATTAAAAAAGAGAACAATGAGGAAGGGAAAATTTTTCTTATAAAGGTTCTCATTAGACCTTGCTTTCTTAAGCTTCTGTAACTGAGTAGGTTTAGGGTGAATCTCAAACAGAGATGATAAGATCAGGAAGTAAATACCTTTAGAAGCAGGGATCAGGGACCTACACTATCCTTTAGTAATCTGCAGCAGATTCATTAATATGGAGACAAAAGATCATTCTAGAGAAAGAAATACAGAAAAATTTTGGTACTGGAGTGTATGTTTCATACTGGGGTATCCAGGTAGTAATTAAACACAGTCTGTTTCCCTACTGAATCCCTATATTTAGTTTAACTGTGCAGTGCCTTGTATTTGAGATATAAAGAACAATCTATAAGGAGAAGTTTGTAAATATATGAAGTAAAAACCAAGGACATTAAGGAACATCAGGGAAACAAAGGAGATAAGAATGTTTCCCTTGCAAAAGGTTAACATCTGAGTAAAAAGTAGAATCATTGAAATGCCGAGAGAGAAAGTGGGTATAGATGCATGACGTTTTAAGTAAGATATTACAACTAACATTTTGATGGGTAATTTTTCCCAGATGAACGGAAAATTTTGAACAACTGGCAATGACTGGCATCTTCGGAAAGCTGAAGCCTAAATGTTTATTCACTTCTTTCTCATGCTTTTCACCTATACCACCTAATAACACTGAATCATCACTTTTTCTTGGAAATGTATTACAGAGATCATACAGAGGTTAATTTTGGAGGAACGCCGTCCTTTTAGAATATTTCGAGTGTGGCAAGCATGAGAAAGTTGAAGTTGAAGTCAAATTTCCAGGTGTTAGCCTTAGACAACTGTAAAAAAGAGCGCACTCATACCCCACACACACCGACACTGGCTGCCTTGTGAAAAAAACAAAAACAAATGAAAGAAAAAACTAAACAAAAAAAGGGAAGGGATTTTTGCAAGACCAGTGCTCTAACCCCTGAGCTATGGAGCCAACTGGGAAGGGATTTTTGAACTAAATTTATGTTTAAATTTCAAATTTGGGAATTCAATTTCAACAAAAATTTCACATTGGCATTTTATTCTCATGTAACTTAGGGAAAGGTGATTTTTATACATATTTGAGGAATTCAATTATTTTATTGGATTCACTGGATAATTTCAAGTGAGCTATGTTGAGAAATCTACCTTGTTAGAACATGGCATGGTATATATAATTGGCTAAATCATTGCAAAAAGCTAACTTATGGTCCAATTTGGACTCATTTTAAAGATTCTTATGGGAAACAGATGATATATTTACTACCATATATTTGGATGATAAGCCTAGAGTGTTGAGAAGAAACAGGTTTAGTATTATTAGGAAGGAAGAGATGTTATTTATTTTTAATACACTGTCCTTTCAGTACACTTACATAATATAGTATGTTGACATACAACAGTGTACAATCCTATTGTAACCTATATCTATTTCGGTATCTTTAGTTTTGTACTAAAGAAACTAATATCTTCAGTTGATTTTACTGATTTTGATAAATTATAAATTATAATGTATCAAGACAACTAAAGAAATTTCTAGAGTTCTGGAGAAATCCTTTATTGCCAGTGCACTGAGTTAAAGAAGTTGAAGCTTCCGTACTGAGATTTAATTAAGCTGTCCACAGCTTGATTGTTTTCACCCCCAGTAAGTCATAAACTATTACATGTATCAGTCAACTTGTGCTTTAGCAATGCTGCATAACAAATTGCATCAGAACTAAGGGGCGTACTAAGAGAGTTTGTTTGTCTTGCTCAAGGGTTTGCAAGTCAGCTGGAACACTTTTGTTTCGGACGACAGATCAGATGCCCTTGACTCCATTCTTTGGGTCAGGTTCATATCTCCTTGCCCCAGCCGCTATCAAGGTGTATCTTCCTAATGGCAAGTATCATTGGTACCAGAGAACAATACAGTAACTCCAGTAAGATCATTTCAGCCTCGGCTCTCTCAACACATCTGCCCACCCACACCAGCTGACACAATTTACATGACCAAGCCTAAAGTCAGTGAGGCATAGATGTCTGTTTAGACGATTTGATCAGTCACCTATTGTGATAATATGAAACTCTATAAAACAAAGTTTTATATGTGACTACCATCATTTTGTTTATCATTTGCAAAACTATAATCTTGGACCTAATTTTTCACATTAATTCCAGGTTCATCACTACAAGGTATTTGTTATTTTTGATTATCTGTTTAATAACAAATTTCATTTACAATCTTTAAAATTTTAATATCTAGAAATTGCTTCTCAATGTACTAATTCTGTGCTTTTTCATATGCCACCATTTTATAGTTTCCCTGGGCCCTCTCATGTATTTTTGAGTTTCTACGTTCTGTACTCAAAATGTTCTCAATGATGTTTCCCCAAATTACTCTCATATTATACCTTTTCATTCATCCTGTTCCTTCTCATTTGACTATCCTTCCCAGCATTCCAGAATCTCTGCTCATAGTAATTCTATTCAGCCACTAAGACCTTACAGATCACATTTTCCAACAACAACAAAAAGGTGTATTCCTCACTTTTATTTTTGTTTGTTTGTTTTACTTAACTGATCACATTTTGCCAATGCTAATTGGGTTTGGGTGCTATGCCTTTAAAGACAATAATAACAAGAATATCACACACATACAAAAAAAAAACACAATCTTCACCACTTAAAATATTATCAGCAAATTTTTATGATAAAACAAATGACATTTTAAAAACTCAGAATATAGTCTAGAGATAAAAACATGCATTGAAGAGAATTTATTATAAAGGATCCCAGACACTGAAGAACTGAAAAAGCAAAAAGGACCACTGTGGCGTAATAGAAGTAGCAAATGAAAGCAGCAGCCAGCAGCCCACTACGGCTGGGGACACGGGGAGGAGGGTCTGATCCCAGAATTAAGAGATGTGGATGAAAGGTCCTGCAGAGCTGAAACTCTTACATGTGAAGTAGTGTTGCTTGACTTTGCTCTTGTGTCTGAGTTGAAAAGAGGGCCCCAAGGACTTGGACCAAACCTCTGAGAAGGAGACACTAGCCACCGAATGCTGATGTGTCTGAGGGAGCACGATGAGACTATTTCTAAGAGTGCACACTGCTGGTGTTGGTGTGAAAAAGCAAGGTTGGAGACAGGAACAGGAAGCAAACAGGAAGAAAAACATAACAGCAGGAAACCTATCCCTCTCTCCTTTTCCAGCCTTGTAGTCTTTTCAGAACACTCTGCTAGAAAAGCCTAACAGAAAACAAGGTGACAGAGGAAAAATAGTTTGCCAAATGGCAGATCCTGCATCACAAAGTCACGTTTAGAAGGAAAGATTTGGAGTTATAAGAACATCTTTTTCCCATCTGTAGAAATACTCAAATAGGAGAAAACTGCTTAAAACTTGTTTTATCGATTTAACAAACATTTTTCAGAAACACATAGAATTTTCATCACTGCAGATCTTGTAAAACAAAACTGTCAACGTTTATTACTATACCATTATTAACAGTAATTAATGACTAGAATTGTATTAAATATGATAGTAATTAGATTTGAGGATCAAGAAGTTACCGAATCTGTTGAGATATAAGAGCCCTCCAAGTTAGTCTTAGTTTTCTAAGATGACATAAAGAAAAAAATCATACTTAAGCCAATTTAAGAATATATGTAGCCCTGGCTGGTGTAGCTCAGTGGATTGAGCGCGGGCTGGGAACCACAGGGTCCCGGTCTGATTCCCAGTCAGGGCACATGCCTGGGTTGCAGGCCAGGTCGCCGTGAGGGCCATGTGAGAGGCAACCATACATTGCTGTTTCTCTCCCTCTCTGTCTCCCTCCCTTCCCCTCTCTCTAAAAAATAAATTAAAAAAAAAAAAGAATATATGTAGCATTTTCTGTAACTATAATAAAAAGAACTTAATATGAAAAGTTAGAAAGATTGGAAGAAGGTTACATGTGACCTAATGGACTCAACCAAACTGGCTACCACCAAATACCCAAAACCTAACAGCATGCCTTAAACATAGCAAATGGATCTCAATTGACTTTAAAATAAAGAAAATTTCAATGAAACAAATAATACAAAAATTTGGTCTAGTTGATGATACAGCTGAAGAGGGACAGTAACGGGGTACACATAAAACTTTCCAGGAGGGAAACTTTGACCAAGCTGTCATGGATAAAGTTTCATTAAGAAGGATTTCATACTAAGTGGTAAAAATACTGGGAAATAATCCACAGTGGGTGAAGGTCAAGGCAGCACAGAAAATCTAAGATGTCATTATCATCTGATCACTGTGCAGACGTTCTAAAACTAATATGGATGCAATTAAAGACATAAAATAAAAAATTAAACTCACAAGAAAACAATTCTCTACAAATAATAAAAACATATTTGAAAAACGAAAAATCAAGGATGATGCTGAGAAATACATTCATGAATTTAGAAACTCATGGAGAGGTTAGAAATACAGAATAAAAGCAGATAAAATGCAATATACAGATGATGTATCATAGAGTTCTACATTTTAAACCTATATAATTTTTCCACCAATGTCACCATGTGGAGAAAAGGGAACCCTACTGCATTGTTGGTGGGAATGCAGACTGGTGCAGCCACTGTGGAAAACAGTATAGAATTACCTCAGAAAACTAAAAATGGAACTGCCCTTTGACCCAGCAATTCCACTACTGGGATTATACCCTAAGAGCCCTGAAACACCAATTCAAAAGAACCTATGCACTCTAATGTTCATAGCAGCACAATTCACAATAGCCAAGTGCTAGAAACAACCTAAGTGCCCATCAGCAAATGAGTGGATCAAGAAACTATGGTACATTTACACAATGGAATTCTACGCAGCAGAGAGAAAGAAGGAGCTTATACTCTTTGCAACAGCATGGATGGAACTGGAGAGCATTATGCTAAGTGAAGTAAGCCAGGAGGTGAGGGACAAATACCATATTACCTCACCTTTAACCGGAACGTAATCAACAAAATCAAAAAGCAAGCAAAAGTTAACCAGAGACATTTGTCGCGGATTTCAATCTGCAAAATCCGTGGGGGGACCGCCCCGATCGCGTGAATCAATCTTACACAGAGACACGCTTGGAGGTGAGAATCCGGCGGCCACGGGTCTCCTCCACCATCCCCATCTTGGGGAGAAAGACCTCGTGGGTTGCTTAGCCGGGGCTTTTATTAGAGGCATTAAGACATATTTACATTGGATTGATTATTCATGGGATTAAGCAGAACAGGTAGGATTACTCATAGTAGAGCATTAGGATGTAAATTCAGGTCCGGTGGCAGATAGGACCAGGTCAAAGTAATATGCAGGGGTCAGCAAGCCAGAACTTTTTAAGATACATCTTTGCCAAATTCCTATTAGAGAATTTCCATTCCACAGACATGATCCACACTTGCTCACACGGGAATCACACGGAGCTGTGCTCAAAACGTGTAAATTCACAGGACTGCGTGTTTACACATGTGTGGAAATCACTGCCACACACATTGAAATTAAGAACAATCTAACAATAGCCAAGGGGAAGGGGGGAGGGCACAATGGGGAGAAGGGTCTTCAGGAACCACTATAGAGGACACATGGACAGAATCAAGGGTGGGGAGGGAGGCAGGGAAGGGAGGTGGGATTGGAGGGGGAGGGGAGGGGAGAGTATGCAGACAACTGTAATTGAACAACAATAAAGTAAAATAAATAAATAAATAATCAGAACCTTTAAAAAATAAAAAAAATAAAAAATAGTATTCTGTATAGTATTCTGTATAATAGTATTCTGTATTCTTTCAGTTTTATTTTGTTTTATACATTTCAAAATGGAGATAAAATGACTATAAGCCACCATTTTTATAATAAAACTATTAATTTAAGACACATGTAATGTAATATTCATATCAGTTATCAAATCAACTGCCTAGGTATCACAGTTCTTGTGTTCAAGTAACCCTTATTTTACATAATAATGTCTCATTCACCTCACTTCATCTCATCATATGGGCATTTTATTGTGTCAAATTATCAGAAGAAGGGGAAGTACAAGAGTGAGAGTGACCACATTCTCATACACTGTAATTTTATTACAGTGTATTGTTAGAATAGTTCTATTTTATTACTAGTAATTGCTAATCACTTACTGTACCTAGTTTATAAATTAAACTTTACCACAGGAATGTATGTATAGGAAAAAAACATAGTATATATACGGTTTGATACTTTCTTCATTTCAGGCACCCTCTAGGAGTCTTGGAATGTATTCCTGAAGATAAGGGGGACAATTGTAATATTCTGTTTTATTTTTAACTCTTTATCATTACTAATATAAATAATATTTTATATATAAAATTCAGTATAACATACATTGATAATGGCCTATCCCCCCAAAAAATTTGCAAAATGAAATGATCTAATCATAAAAATGATAAACATGTACAATTTTAATCCTTTTTTTTTCAGATCTAAGTGCAACTCTCAAAATTCTTTTAAACTTGTGCTACAAAAATTTTTACAAGATCTCCCTCTTCTGGCCACAACAGTTATTTCATTCTTTTTTATCCACAGTGGCCAAAATCTGCTGCAAAGTGTGGGCAAAGCTAATTTATACTAATCTGGCATCAAAGAGATAAATAAATGGACACTCCTTAAAATGAAAAACAGGAAGCTCTTTTCAATATCTCTAATACACATACTGTTCTATTAAAGTCTGTTTATCTAACTTCATTCAAGTTTTCTGCCTCACTGATAGTCTGAGGATTCATTTGCCAAGCTTGGTAATAAGTTAATAAATGAACCGAATGCTTGAGGTGTTCCAGATGGACTTAAATTGTAAATGCTGTCATTCACAAAAGAGACTGAACTCACAAGGCAGAAAATGCAAGCTTCCAAATGCAGACTCACCTACGCACCTTAAAAATAGAAGTGACACGTAAGCTCCATTTAATAACCTTTCAGAAGTTATTTTTTCATCTCAAATTTGCAAATCTGATTGAAAACAATAAAGTAGAAGTCAGAAATATTCATAGAAAAAGAACAATACCTTGAAACTTATACACAAATAGACCAAAAATACTCCTGAATATGTACTTGCATCACTATTGCATATTTATTAGTCTATTTTAATCATTAAATTTAATTTTATAAAATTAAGAAAAACATGCATGAAAAGTTTGGTGGAAGTTACTGTTCCTATAAAGCATATCAAATTATTGCACTGGAATTCCCAGTAGCTATTACTTGCTAAGTTTCTCCATTCCTTCAAGGAAATATTCACTATGTGATGGTAATTCAAAACAAATAAAATTTAGCACTCTCAAGAACTGCATGGTATCTCACTAACATTGGGTTACATTAAAAAGTTTCAACAGTTTGGCATTCCTTGAAACCATACTTAACTTGATTTGTACATACGCTGCTTTCAGGAGAGGGTTTATAGCTTTCATCAGATGTTCAAAAATGTTAATGACCCCAAAAGCTTAAGAACAATCAAGTGAGATAAGAAAATGATAACAAATTACATAACATTTGATATTCTAAATTACCAATATAAAAAACTATAATAATAACTCTTCAAAAGAAATTCAAGGAAGGTTCCTGAGGAAAGATAACATATGCTCTGAATTTTGAAACCCCAAAAAGAGTTCATTAAGAAGAGAAGAGGACTTCAAACAGTTCTAGAATATATATAAAAGCAAAGTTGACTCCTTGAGCTGGAAGGAGTCATTGGAAAGAGTTCTTTGGTGGCACTAAACTAAAGGATTCAAATTAGAAAGTTTTGTCCACCGCATATATTGCTGTAGTTATTACACTTACAAAAGTACTTGGCGCATGGTACACAGATTTACAGTGTTAAATTTTAAAAAAGGGAATAGGTTTAAATGATAGAACAGAGGTAAATGATGAAATTTCTTGAGGGCCTCACAAATAATTTTGGCTTTCATCATTTTAAATCATTTAATGAGCAGAGAACCATTTGAGTTTTGCTGTTTGCTTTTGTTATTGCTGCCTTTTTAGTGGGAAAAAATCAGATTTGAGTACAATGTCACTTATGTACAGAAAAGATACTGAGTACTAGAGAAATGGTAAGAAGACATCAACTAAAACGTCAGCAGGGCTGGGAGAATGACAAAAAGGACATACATTTCACCAGTATCTGAAAAAAGAATTCAAGATTTAGATAACTAAGAAAGTAAAAGAATGGAAAAAAGGAGTGATTGAAACAAACTCAGTTTCTTAGATTAGATGACTTAGATGGTGGATACTAGTATTCAAGATTTTTTTTTTTAATGAAAGCGCAGTTTAAGAAATGAAGATGTATTTGGAATAATGAAAAGAAATAAACAATTTTGTGGTGTCATGGCTAATACGGGGATAAAGGCAAAGCAACTGTTGAAACCTACAAAACGTTAAACAGTTCTTAATAATCATTCAGGTTCGGAGAATCTATGTGCTACAGCTCCAATGTTAAAAGGACAGTTCCTTTCAGAAGGCACAGCAAGGACGCTAAATACAGGCTGGTGAATAAAACATTTTCTAGCATTCGATGTTATTGGATGGATTGAATTGAGAGTGTTAACCTCATGTTATGTACATGAGAAAGATAATGAGGAAATCACATAGAGTTCACTCTATTTTCTCTTTTCTCATGTTTTAGAAAAGTTTCTTTCTTAGAATATTTCCAGCCAGTTATGAAATGTCAGAAATGTCACTATTAAAGAAATAATACTTTTAAAAAGTCCGTTGTAAAAATGCAGATAATATTGGTTCATTTCTAGCAGGAAGGCATGCCATCAGTTTCCCTATACAAAAAATACATCTCTTTGCATCGAAAGATTGCATCCTAACAGAGTTCACGAGATTTCAGGAGATATAACAAAGTATACTGTCTAGCATATATATATATATATATATATATACAGGGTCCAGCACAAATAACATCCCTCTTTATGAGCTGATAATCTATACCAAATCTTTTATTACAAAATCATAAGCATGCAATTCTGTAACATAACAATATCACACTCAAGCACACCATATAATATTTTAGGTGAAATGTTCAAATTGCTGTCCATCTCGTGAGAGACATTCAGGTACTCTACCAACCACATTCAATGGTGTTATTTCTGCCAGACACTGTATATATAATTTAAGATATAACTAAACAACTCTCCACACCTTTAATTATGTATCAACACATTTCGTATATATAGACACATTCATTTAATCAGTTATAAAACAGTTTCTTTCTATTAAAAAAAAAAAGGCATTTGCAATGCTTTTTCCCCGTGAAGCATTTGGATTATTAGTTTACTGAAAATCATTTTAGATTTATATTACACTAACCTCACCCCAAAATAAGATAAATAATTGGTGATAATTGAACCTATTTTTGTTTCACTGTAAATACGATACTAAAATGTTCACTTAGCTTTCTGTACAGAACTAATATTTATACCTCATGCTGACACAGCCAAATCAGCAACAATTTGGATTATGGAGTCATGTTAACAATTTATTTTTTCTGCAATCAATCAAGTTAACTATACTACATTTCAAAGAGCCAAAAATAACTGAAATTTGTTTTTTGATTATGGAGCTTCCACACAAAATGGATCGTTCTGTTGAAGCAGCTGGACACAGGAAGGGTGACTGCCCAGAGTAGAACTGCATTAAGCCCAATAATAACTATTTACAATTTTGAGCAGGGGTTAATTAGGAAAAAGATGAAAAAAAAAAAAAAGAGAATGCTTCTGAGAGATGCAGAATTTCAGTCTATTCCAAAATGCAAGCATATGCAGAGTCTATATACTACAATAATCTGAAGTACTATTCCTTCATGATTCACTAAACTACTTGGTCATGGACACCAAGTATGGCCCATTTCTCTACCCCATCTTCCTACTTTGCCACCTTCCCTGGATTTATAACCCTACTCCACAGCGTGCAAAACCAACTAGTTCAAAACAACCTCCAGCTCTGGTACAGCGATAAAAGTTTTAGGCACTTGTTTTTGCCTCTCTACTGCATTCACCGTCTATGAACAGCCAGTCCGCACATCACCTAATGTCTCCATTTACGACTTCACATTGCTGTGCTTGCAGCAGCGGCAATAACAACTACACTCTGAGTTTAACCCTAACCTTAAGGGAGCGAGAGAATGCAAACAGTTCTTCTCCAGTGAGGCACTATAAATACAGAAGCAGCCCTTGCCGATGGTTAAAAACAAGACAACAGGCCCCTAGTGGAGCTGCTCATGCTAAGCCCTATGTCACCAAACTGAGACTTAACTTAATTACAGTCGTGACTCTCCCAGAAATGAAACCTTAAACCAGCCAATCAGTAATCACTTGATTAGTCCTGGTTAGGTTATCTTCCAGACAGATCTTCTCCATCCCCTAGAGGAAAGTAACCTTGTAATATTACTAGTATAGTTTTCTGTTTGTTTTCTGCCTAGTATAACTTCCTTGTTTCTGTTCCCTTCTGCCTAGAAGCCTTCATTGTATACAGCTCTTCACAGCTCTTTCCTATCTGCTAGACTGGATGCTGCCCAATCCAGGAATCACTGAACAATGACAGTAAGATGATTAAAATACACTCAGTTGAATTTTGTTGCTAAGTATCAGCAACTTTGAGTAGGTAGTAAACTTTTAACAAAGCAGATACCAAAAATCTGTACCTGCAGGAACACAGAAATGTTTAATTTTCAATGTTAGGCTGCTGTAAAGGAACTACTCTTGAGGGGCTAAAACAAGTTTCTTCATATGACCATTTTAGCATAAGGTGTTGCTAGATAATTTAACTGGAGTAAGCCCCATGCACCCTGGACAAAAATAGTTATTTACAGGGAAATATTGTCATCGGTAAACTATATCTAGTAATGATTGCATTGGTGCTAATATTAATCTTTAAATAATAGTCACATGTTTGAAATTGCTATCCAAATATGTAGCTCATTAATATAGTTATTAAACCTGAAACCTCACACTGTATGAATTATTTTATAGTTTCATAGCCCCATCCTCGCAGACTATACACGCTATCAGAAATGGACATGGGGAGAAACTGGGCCCTGACGTACACATACAAGCGGATGAAGCACGATGGGAAGTCAAAGACATCAGTACATCAACAGTACTAGGAAATGATTAAAAAGTAACCCAGCCCCGGCTAGAGTAGCTCAGTGGATTGAGTGAGGGCTGCAAACCAAAGGGTCGCCGGTTAAAGACCCAGTCAGGGCACATGCCTGGGTTGCAGGCCAGGTCCCCAGTGCGGGCCACATGAGAGGCAACCACACATTGATGTTTCTCTCTCTCTCTTTCTCCCTCCATTCCCTTCTGTTTAAAAATAAATAAATAAAATCTTAAAAAAAAAAAAAAAAAAGGTAGCCCAGCCTAATATGTAATGTCAATTTGGGCTTGCTGTTGGGTGTCTGAATTTATGAACAGGACTGAGGCAAGTAAATAGAGGATGCTCGGAGGATTTTAGATTTGGACATGTGAAGATGATACATATTGAGACCAAGAGCAGTTTATCTTTATGAAAATGTAAAATGTAAAGCATCAGTTTATAAAATAGCCTACATTATGTGTATATGATTAAGAAGATGGAGATCAATCCAGTAAAATCAGGGAGCCGCCAATGTTGTTCACACGATCACTTAACGCTGCATTCCATACGTCACTCTGACATGTGGAGGAGGGCAGAGAGTGTTACAGGGCGCAGCCAAGAAATGGGCCCAAACAGGGATTTGTAGTGGGGTCCAGAACTCAAGGTATCCAGGAAATATTAGAAATATGAATATAGAATGTCCTCACCCCCACAAGTCTGAACTGGGTGGGGGGGGGCATGGAGCAGGACCATTCAGAGCTGTTGGGTATGGCAGCAGCTTTGCAGCTAGCCTCTGGCATGGTCATTTAACATATCTGTAACCTTTAACTGGTTGTATAGATATGTTAAATAGCTGTGGCCATGCTCTGAGCCAGGGGGGATGGAGGAGATTTCCACCCAGGATGTAGCCGAGAGGCAACTCCCCCTAGACACAGCGCCTGCATGAAAACTTGGAGATGGCTGGCTCTGGGCCATGGGGTCATCCCTGCCCACAGCTAACATGGCAGCCCAGAAAAGCTGGAGGAATATGAAGTGCTGGCAGGTGTAGCCGATTGAAGGAGGAGTCGGAAATGGGGCTGTAGAGGAAGATTGTCGCAGGGATTTAAACCCATGCACAGCAGCCATATCTCTGTCTTGGACCACGAGGCTGAGGAGTGGGGACCTGTGGCAGTGATTTGCACACGCATGTAAACACGCAGTCCTGAGAATTTACACGTTTTGAGCACAGCTCCGTGTGATTCCCATGTGAACAAGTGTGGATCATGTCTATAGAATGGGAATTCTCTAATAGGAATTTGGCAAAGATGTATCTTAAAAAATTCTGGCTTGCTGTGCCCTGCATATTACTTTAACTTGGTCCTATCTGCCACCGGACCTGAATTTATATCCTAATGCCCTGCTATGAGTAATCCTACCTGTTCTGCTTAATCCCATGAATAATCAATCCAATGTAAATATGTCTCAATGCCTCTAATAAAAGCCCCGGCTAAGCAACCCACGAGGTCTTTCTCTCCAAGATGGGGATGGTGGAGGAGACCCGTGGTCGCCAGATTCTTACCTCCAAGCGTGTCTCTGGGTAAGATTGATTCACGCGATCGGGGCGGTCCCCCCACGGATTTTGCTGGTCGAAATCCGCAACAGGGACCCCTCAGCCTGAGAGACAGAGGCAGGACCACGTGGCTTTGGGTGGCTTCCTTTGCCACACAGCCTAGGAAGCAGCAGAGACTTTGCCTGGAAGAAAAGGGGTGAAAGGATTCTTGCTTTGGGCCATGAGAAGGTGCCACATGGTTTTTGGATTAACTGGAGTTTTTTGGATTAACTGGAGTTTTTTGGATTAACTGGAGATCACGGTGGCGAAACAGTGGATGGTGCCAGAACTGAGAATCTGCCTGAATCACGGACTTCTACTCCTTTTCCTGAGATGCGGTATCCTAAACTGGGCAGGGGGAGAAGGAAAGACTGTGTGCATTTGTGGGTATTCTAAAGGACTTTAGTATTTTAAAGGAGACCTTAAGTCATTACTCCAAGCTTGTAAAACTTGTAAATAAATAATTATTTTCCTTTTCACAAGTGTCTGGCATTGAGAGACGTCTTTCCGTTGGCGGTGAGCATAATGAGCCTGGAGCGGGGTTGGGGTATCCTTGGGTGCCCCGTCGCCCCTGCTCTGTAACAAGAGGAGGAGGACAAGTGAAGGAGGCAACAGGTACTACGGGTTCTTTAGTTATAAGAGAACTAGGATCAGAAGGAGGGCCAAAGCAGTAAAGATAGAGGAGATGGATTGATTGCAAAAGGACATGGAGAGTAAACTCAGAAAATTGATGATGAATCACAGGAGGAGATTAAGGTAAAAAAAAAAAAAAGAAGTCAAGAATGACTTCTAAGTCCTAGGTTGTGTTAGGAGATCCAACAGAGCTTCTAGCAGAGAGAGAAAATAGAAAAGAAATTGACCCTGGGAAAAGGAATAATTGTTCAGTTTTGACTTTTTTGAAGCTAGCAAGAAAAGACTTTGATTAATTAATCCTAGATGGCAAGAGAGGTCTAGGAGGACAGATAAACTTGGAAAATAAGGCATATAATTAGTATTTTAAGTGAAAGTCAATGAAATCACCCAAAGGTACTACATGAAGGAAGAAAAGCAAGCTTAAGAAATCAAATTTTAGGGAAGACAGAGAGTCTGGAAACTTTTTTAAAAAAATGAAGAGAATAATGCAGAGTTTTCTCCAACAGGAAAGATGAGTGAGTGAAAAATTTCAAGGAACAGAGATCTTCCAAATTGACTGTGAGCTTCTTAAAGGCAAAGGTGTTGCCATTACCTCTGTTCTGCTGAGTTCCCAGTACACAACCTGGCAAATAGTAAACCCTCAGTAAAAAGTTAACAGAACAAAAGAGAAGAAAAGAAGCAATAAAAGTAGAGATAAAAATTTAGACCCTGGCTGGTGTAGCTCAGTGGATTGAGCCCAGGCCTGCAAACCAAAGGGTTTCAGTCAGGGTACATGCCTGGGTTGTGGGTCAGGTCTCCACACCCCCAGTAGGGGGCACACAAGAGGTAACCACGCATTGATATTTCCCTCTCTTCCTCCCTCCCTTCCCCTCGCTCTAAATAAATAAATAAATAAATAAATAAATAAATAAAATCTTTAAAATTTTAGATTAAAATTTTCAAATATAAGGACCAATACGTTCAATGACTGAAGAAGTTGGAGAGTCTAGAAGTGCTTCCTAATAGGGAAGCTAAAAAAATTGTAAGAGTGTATCTCTCTTGTCTTCCTTCTATTTTTCTGCCAACCTAACGCCCTAAATCTACAAAACAGATTTGAAAATCTACAAATTTTCAAACTACAGAAAAAAAATTGGGGGGAAATATGCAAAAATGAAAGTTTAAAAACATAAAATCTCATTCAATAACTATTATTTCTATATTTAGAAATAATTTTATTCAAAGACAGTAAAATTTAAAATCCAGGAAACTAATAAATAAAGGAGTTCAAATTCATCATCCTTAAAGTAGGAAGCCACCATGATGTTCCTTTTTTTAAATTATGAGTGTAAATATATAATTTTCTAAGGTATAAAATTATTACTTTACAGGAATACAAGGCTGGATTAACTAGGAAGCAAAGATGGAAAAATGAGAAACGCTGCTGGAAAAATTAGATATTAAATCTAGTGCTGTGGACAACTTTTTCAATAGCCGTAGCCCATTACCTGATCTAATTGTATGTAATTCTTCATAAATATATACAAAAGAAAGTAAAACTAGCTAAACTTTATGGTAACTTTTAGTGCTAAAGTAAATAATTTTAAAATTGAAATGATGGCCAGTATGCCAGATATCATCTTTCTTAATCTCACTGTGTGCTATACTGGAGAAAGGAAAGAGAAGAGAGGGTGTAAGTAAAATCTGACATAGGTATGAAAAGGGAGAAGTAAAGAAAATAAAGATAAGAAAAAAGATAACATTCAAAATATAAAGCAAATTGAAAGGATGAAGAAAATATACTTTAAAAAATTTTATAGAGGAAGAAATTAATTTAAAATGACAAATGAGAAATAGATAATAAAATGTGTATGAATACTATATTGGCTCTGCACATCTTCTTAGTTAGGATGAAGCTGAAGAGTAATATACAGGTTGGTTTAGACCACGGGTGTCAAACTTATTTTCACTGGGGGCCACATCAGCCTCCCAGTTGCCTTCAAAGGGCCGGATGTAATTCTAGGATTGTATAAATGTAACTACTCCGTAACTAGGGGCAAGGAGCTCGGCGCTGCTGCCAAGTAGAAACAGGTGCTGGGCCGGATAAAACAAGGTGGAGGGCCAGATTCAGCCGGGGAGCCTTGTGTTTCCCACCTGTGGTTTACACAAATGATTCTTGAATTTGCCTGTATTTTCAGACTAATCAATCTTAGACTTACTCAATTTAATACATTTAATACTCAGAATCAGATGTGAAAGGCCAGGGTAAAAAAAAAAAACTCAGTTCATATTTGAAGACAACCAATAATTATGCTTTAAATTTGAGGATTTTTATTTTTTCTCAGAGCTCACAAACATACGTTAGTACAAACACAAAAGACCAAGAAATAAAATGGTGTGGATATACTAGAAAATTTACAGTCTCATCATCCTTGGAGAAGGCAAAACCTTCAAATTTAGAGGTACCTAGAACCTTAGACTTATTTCCTTTGTATGATGGGAAGGAGTCATTCAGCATTTAAGGATGGGGATCACTATTATAGAAAGATGTAATTAAATCATTAGCTTAAGATCCAGCCTGGAGACTAATGAATTCTGTTTTTTAAGATTTTATTTATTTATTTATTTATTTATTTATTTATTTATTTATTTATTTATTAGGAGAAGAGAGAGAAAAAGAGAAGTAGAGAAACATCAGTGTGTGATTGCCTCTCACACACCCCTCACAGGGGATCCGGCCTGCAACCCAGGCATGTGCCCTGACTGGGAATCAAACCGGCGACCCTTTGATTCACAGGCTGGCACTCAACCACTGAGCCACATTAGCCATGGCTAGGCTAATGAATTCTTGATATACCAAAAGGCCAAAACTGAGCTGCATCCAGTTTTAAGCAAATTAGGTTCAGCAGCTATTTTTTGGATGCTTTTTGGACCCTCCTGAGATCTCCATGGAGCAGGACTAGCCATTCAAAAATGAAGTGCTTTGTTTTATAGAGTCTACTTCTTCAAAGTTAAAAAAAAAGATTAAAAATATACTCTTGTTCATGGAATGCTTTTCACTTTAGTAAAACTCCATTGTCCATTTTCTTCCTACCTCTCAAGATTTTGTGAATTTAATGAAACATTGCCAGTCCTGGCCAAGTGGTTCAGTGTGTTGGAGTGCCACCCCATACACCAAAAGTCCACAGGTTTGATTCCCAGGCAGGGCACATAGCTAGGTAGCAGGTTCCATCCCCAGTCAGGGTACATACAGGAGGCATCCAATTGATGTTCTCTCTCTGTCTGCCTCCGTCTCTCTCTGCCTCCCTCCCTCCTTTCCTCTCTTTCTAAACTCAATAAACATATCCTTGGATAGGATTAAATAAATAGGCAGATGCATAAATAGATAAAAATAAAACACTGCTAAACATGTAGCATCTTCATTTTTTCAGTCAATTCTTCTATCTAAAAATATTGAACTCAGTAACAATTTTAACTATCCTGAGATACAAAATATCATCTATGTAAATATCATAAATTCAAACCATATACAGTATGCAAAACATAATGTAAGACACTAGGGTTAAAAATAATTTTCCACACATACTACGAATTGCAAACACTGTTCAAATAAGTTTATGAGGAATCTAACAAAACTGTTTACATTTTTCTTATATTCAGATTTCCAAGAATATAAAGACAAAATAAGTTTTAATATCTTCACACAGTTATCTAGGACTTTGTTCTTAATATGGTACATTTTATTTGATTTGCTTCACTTTACATTAGAAATACTATACTAAATATTCGCCATATTCATTCACCTGAATTTCCACCAGATGTCAGTATATGCATGCAAATGTTTCACTTTGGACCCAGTACTAGCAAAAAGTTGAGTTGAATCTTTTATTAAAAGACACCAGAGAAATGGCTGAGAGAGAGAGAGATCCCCTTGGTCTCTTTCCTTAAAGTTTCAACAATTTGAACAGCTATAATTCAACAAAGTATTCCCTGCTCACTGCATAAACACATCTGAGAGATTTGCACATTGAAACATCTAAAGGTGGGCAAGTGGGAGCAAACCAAGAAGGCAAGAAGGGAAAAGAGCTCCAAGGGACTACGGGGACAGCCATGTGGCCCTGAGCACAATGCGGGGCTCAGCCTGGAGAGGAGAGGAATCAGGCTGTGGCTGGAACTACCTTAATCTGGGAGGTGCAAAGGGATTAAGGGAGAATTCCTACAGCCATGGGCAGTACAAGCTGAGGTTGAGTCCAGTGACCAGGGTGGGGATAAAGCATAGACGTGCAGCTACGGCCTGATAATCAGCATTCCAAACACAGAAATAAAGGGATGGAGCCTGGTCACCTTCCCTTAACCTCCCAGAGCTGCCTACTTGTTGGGAACCGTCCTACCTGGTTTCTTAGCCCCATGACTAAGGCTGAGTGAAAGAGACCTTGAGACCAAAAGCCACTAAGGAGACAAAGCTTATCTTCCTGGCAAGGGCACTGCCTCTGCCCACTTTTCTTCACCCTGCTTGGCCCCAGGCACATGACTGGTTAGCCAGTGACAGGTAAGATTCCTCAAGGGAGGGATGACCTAGGACAGGCATGGTCACAAAGGGGCCCACAGAGAAGGACTTGGGGGGCTATAGAAAAAGGGGATGATGGGCTCTCACCGCTCAGGCTTTGACAAAGCCTGATCCTCATTCTGTCTGTGAGAAGTCTCCTAATCTCTCGGCTGCCTTACTTCCCCTGCCTGACTTAAGCCTGAAACAATGCTGGAGGTCAGGGTAGCCCTGGGCAGGAACAGGCGGTTCCCTGGGGCAATCAGGCTGAAGAAAGCATGTATAAAATCCTGTGAAACCTGCTTTGCTAAGAATGTCCTCAATTTAAATGATAAGGGTCCAAACATGAAATGAGTTTGTTTCCCAAAGTTTTATAACATTTTAGCTATCTGACCCTGACTCAGAATAAGCCCTCATAGTTCTTTGAATGGTATCTCTTATTTGATCATTATTGCCTGACAATGATTGATGATCTTTACCTGTATTCCTGTGCAAATTAAACCCAATAAAAGCCCATTGAGGAACAGGCTCCTGGCCCTTCTCTTTTGAGAGATTGGTCACCTTTCCTCCCCAAGCAGACCATGTCTTGGTAGACTTATTCTCATCCATGGCGGATGGGGGTTGCTCTGCAGGCAGAGCACCCCCACATCTACCCTCATTGTTTGTGTTGGGTTTCAGAGAGCATTATCTGAAAATCCAAGAACTAATACTAGAGAAACACATTATCCCTAAGCAAAGGGTGTACTCTGCCATGAACCTCAAGTTCAGGTGGGGGCACAAGGAGGACCCTGCAGAGGTCTGTTGGTCAGCACTGCAGAAAGGGCAAAGCAACAAAAGAAGCAGTTAGATTCCCCCAGCTTACCCCTTATACACATATCGCAGCTGCACTGCTGGTGCATCTGACTATGGAAGAAAACAAGGATTTCATGGAATTGGAGGCATACTGCCCACCGGGTCCCCTGTGGGGTTGGTCCCCTGGGACAAGGGTGACCGGATCACAGGGGAGGCACCCACCTTCCCAGGGAATACAGGCCATTTTCCACCACCCTGTGGACATCTGAAAAGCCAGAAAAGCACGAGAGGTAAAAACCTGTGATTCAGAGCCACATACTAAAAGCAATAGAAAGACAATTTCTTTTTTTTTTTAAGATTTATTTTTTATTTATTTTTAGAGAGGGGGAAGGGAGGGAGACAGAGGGGGAGAGAAACAGCAATGTATGGTTGCCTCTCACATGGCCCTCACGGGGACCTGGCCTGCAACCCAGGCATGTGCCCTGACTGGGAATCGAACCAGGACCACTTGGTTCCCAGCCCACGCTCAATCCACTGAGCTACACCAGCCAGGGCAGAAAGACAATTTCTTATCGATCTACTAGAAAAGTGTCACTCAAACATGTGATTTAAATGAGAGAGAATTTCAGATTACAGTTCTGAAAAAAACTCAGTGAGATGTCGAAAAACACAGGCAGTTTAATGAATTCAGGAACTAAATAAGTAATTTACTAAAAAAAAATTGAAACTTTAGAAACCAACCAAATAGTAATTCTGGAGATGAGGACCTCAATAAAAGAGATGAAGAATGAACTAGTGAGCATAGGAAATAGAGCTGATCAAATGGAGGAAAAAATTAGTGATATTGAAGGTAGAAATCCAGAAATGATACAGAGATAATAGGAGAGAGAATTGAGCATAAAAGAGTAAAAGTATTCTATGAGAACTAACTCCATGAGAAATAGAAATATAAGAATAACAGGCATACCAGAAGAAGAAGAGAAGGCGAAGAGAACAGAGTGCCCATTCAAACAAATAGTTGATGTGAACCTCCCAAACCCATGGAAAGAGCTAAAACCTCAAATCCAAGAAGCCAACAGCACACCTAGTTACCTTAATCCAAAGACACCTTCTCTGAGTCATGTTGGATTACAACTATCAAAAGTTAATAACAAAGAAAAAATTCTCAAGGTGGCCTGGGAAAAGAAGAGAGTAACCTATAAAGGAAAGCCCATTAGGTTATCATTGAACTTCTCAGCAGAAGCCCTATAAGCTAGAAAAGAGTGGCAACAAATATTCAATCTACTGAAAGAGAGATTACAGGCCAAGAATAAAACATCCAATAAAGTTATCCTCTACACATGAAGGAGAAATAAAGACTTCTCCAGACACACTGAAGGTGAGGGATTTGATCACCAGAAAACCTCCATTGCAGGAAATACTCAAGGGGATTATTCTACCTGAAACAAAGAACTATAGGTCACAAAAGTATGAGTAAGATGACAAACAGCACATCAAGAGAAATAATTTGTGAGAATAAAAACATAAAAGAGGGGAGTAATCATCTGAATGTGCAAAGGAAAATGGAGATCAGGTGCGGTCAAAAGAGAAAGGACAACTGTATATATGAAACTCTTTTTCATGGCCTAATGGTCTACACACACACACACACACACACACACACTTACACACACACCTCTAAAACTGAGATGCGTAAGTTGAAAAAGAGGAAACAGAGGGAAAAACTATGGAATACCATCAAAGAAAAACAACAGACAGAAACACAAAGGAAAAGAACCACTGGAGGCACAGAGTTACCAGAAAACAAAAGATAAAGTGGCTACAGGAAATCCTCATATATCATAATCACCCTAAATGTAAATGGACCGAATTCACCAATAAGGAGGCAGAGAGTAGCAGATTGGATCAAAAAACAAAACCCAACCATGCACTGCTTCCAGGAGACACATCTAAGTTGCAAGAAAAAGTTAGATTCACATTGAAAGGGTGTAAAATGATTCTCCAAGCAAATCATATCCACAGATAAGCAGGTATAGCCATATTTATATCTGACCAAATAAATTTCAAGGTAACAAAGTTAACCAAAGGATGAATATTTTATAATGATAAATGGAACACTACATCAAAAAGACACAATACTTCTCACCCTGGCTTGCGTGGCTCAGTGGATTGAGCACCGGCCTCTGAATAAGAGGGCCTCTGGTTTGATTCCCAGTCAGGGCACATGCCTAGGTCGTGGGCCAGGTCCCCAGTAGAAGACACGCAAGAGGCAACCACACATTGATGTTTCTCTCCCTCTCTTTCTCCCTCCCTTCCCCTCTCTAAAAATAAAAATAAGTAAAATCTTTTTTAAAAAATTGTTAACACTTCTCAATATATATGCACCCAATTAGGGAGTAGCAGAATATATAAAGCAACTTTTGGGTTGGCCAAAAAGTTCATTTAGTTTTTTTTCTGTACTCTGGTATGCTTAGTTGTCTTTAACTTCATTTGAAACAGTTTTGTTAGATTGTATTGTGACAGCTGTCTTATCAGCGTGCATCCAAAAAAAACTTATCAAAATTGGTGAATTTTTATTGGTGCAGCCATTTTAATGTTGAGGAATAAGATACATAATATTTTCAGTGTATCGGCCTTTATTATTTCAAGAAAGGTAAAAACACACTGGAAACGCAAAAGAAAATCTGTGCAGTGTATGGTATGGAGAAGGTGCTGTGACTGATTGAACGTGTCAAAACTAGTTTGCAAAGTTTCTTGGTACTACTGACATTTTTGCAAAGTAATTCTTTTCTGTGGGGCTGTCTTATGCATTAGAAGATGTTTAGCAGCACCTGTGGCTTCTACCCACTAAAATAGTGGGAGATAGCCAACATACTCAAAATAGCCAAATCAATATTCAAATCAATAAAGTTATTGGTGAAAATGAAAAAGGTGCCTTTTATTTTATGGATGAAAACTAAACAGACTTTTTGGCCAACACAATACTAACAGAACTAAATAAAGAAACTGACCGAAACACAGTTGCAGTTGGCAAACTAAGTACTCCATTGACAGCTCTAGATGGATCACCCAAACAGAAAATCAATAAAGAAGTATCGGCTTTAGGCCAAATGGGTGTAATTGACTTTTACAGAGCTTTTCATCGTAGACCATCCGATTATAAATTATTCTCCAGTGCACAGGGAACATTCTCAGGGATAGATCATATGTTGGGACACAAAACTAGCCTTGACAAATTTAAGAAGACTGAAGTTATATCAAGCGTATACTCTGACCACGATGCCTTAAAATTAGAAATCAGCTGCAAAAAGGAAGTAAAGAAGGCCACAAATATGCAGAGATAAAACGACATACTAAAAATGACTGGGTCAAAGAAAAAATAAAAGGTGACATCAAAAGACAATTAAGAATGACAATACGACACATCCAAAGGTCCAGGCCGCGGCAAAGGCAATAGTGAGGGGGGAGGATATCAACAGGCCTATCTCGAGAAATGACAAATAGCTCACGAGAACAAGCCAACATTACATCTCAAAAAAACTAGAACGAAGACCAATAAAAGCAGCCCAGAGTCAGTAGAGGAAGGGAAATAATAAAAACTAGAGCAGAACTGGATAAAATAGAGGACAAAAAGACTATAAAAATATTAATAAAACAAAAAGCCGGTTCTCCAAAAAGACAAATAAAATCAACAAACCACAGGCTAGACTCACTAAGGCAAAAAGAGAAAAGACTCAAACAAAAAGAACTATGTGAATGTCAGGGATTGACTCTTGAGAGCAATGGGAGGTTATAGAAAACTGTGAAACAGTAATGTTACATAATTGTTATCTTTGAAAAGAATATTCTGATTGCAATTTGAAAATTAATTAATGAATCAGTTTGTTTCCTTAAACTGCTGCCTTAGTAAACATGAAATATTTAACACAATTCAACTCCTCTCGTGTTTTAGGACTGTTAAAATTTATGGAAATTTGTGAATTTCTGTGCTACAACTTGGTTATATTTTTAAACTAAGTATTTCCTCTGAGTAAGACCTTCACCTCTCACTACTGATGTATCTCACAGACCCACCCCTCCATCTCAACTGGTAACTTTTATCCAGAGATGCATCCAAATGGGGGCCAGAGAACAAACCTCCTCAATCTACTTTGTAAGTATTATACAAATTGCCACATGAAACACTGCTGAGTGACGAATGTGGTCTTTGTGAGACCTACCCACCCCCGTCTGCTGAAATATTTTATTTTTCTCTATACTATGCTAATGTTGTGTTTGGAGTTGTTAAATATTCCACTACACAAATTGTACTGGATAAGAAATTGCATGTTTTTTCACACCCACCTAGAAAATATGTCTTGCTGTTTTACCCTGAAACTGTTACTGCATAGATAATAATAAAACAATCACATTTTAAATATTGTTTCCAAGAAAATAACATGTTAACTTTGGGAGCTGGCTAGATATGCTAAACACTAACAATGTCATTATAAAGTGCCTAGGTCTACCTCCATGGTGATATTACACATTAATGCCAAGAAAAACATTTCCTACAAATGAGCAACACTTGTAGCTAGAATGCATGAAATCAAAATGGCTCTGAAGATTAAAATAAAGGATAACTGTATGGCTGCTGTGAACATGAATTTGCAAATATCTTTTCAGGATTCTGCTTTAAATGAATTTCTATATGTATCTAGAATTTAGATGATTTGATCATATAGTTCTATGTTCAATTTTTTTATGATGGCACACTGATTTCCATAGCAGTTGCTCCATTTCATAATGCTAGCAACAGTGCAAATGGCTTTGAATTCACATCCTCATCAACACAGTGAAGAGGTTGGAACACCCCGAATATTACTCTTCAGATGAATGGGTGAAGAAAAAATATGGTATAAACACACGATGGAATATTACTTGGCCTTTCAAAGGAAGGCAGTGCTGTCATGGAATAGCATAACAAAACTTGAGGAAAATGTGCATAGGAAATAAACCAGTCACATAAAAACGTCCTTGAGGATCCCACCTATATGTACGTTTTTACTGTGTTGGGGGAGGAGGCGTGTGGACAGAAAGTAGGGACTTGTGGTGTGAAGCATATAGAGACAGCATACAGGACGGAGCAGTGTTGGAGATCCACTGCATCACAGCAAGAATGCAGTTAGCGCTATTCACCAGCACAGTAAAACCTGGTTATACAATAAATTTCATTATATGATTAAAAAGATGTCCGAGTAGATTTTCAGCATAACACTAATTAGGTTTTGGGGATAAAATCTAGAAAGAGAAAACATAATAATGTTATTAATTTCTAAGTGCCAATATCAAGGTTCTGTGGGTATAAGTATAACCTCCCTATATGTGCTTTGTTTCTATTTAATGATAACTACAACTTTGAACTTTTGCTGTAATATATGAAAATATGAATAAAAACTCCCATAGGGAGGAAAAAATAAAATAAAACAAAGGATAACTGATTTAAGAGAGTATAATATCAAGAGTTTCTTTTAGCTGTAATAAAATTCTCCAATATTTGTATGTTCCTAAAAATAAAGTGATTTAATGAATTTTAAATTGTTATTAATATGTAAGATTTAGCATTTGAAATATTTTTAATGTGAATTCCAAATAAAAACACTTTTTCTACCTCACACTATTTTCTCTTTTGATATTAAGAAATGTGAATTATTTGGCAATGTTTCTGGTTGTTTCCTTAAAGATACCTGTGAAGTAAAACACTTTTGTTTTTCCAGAAATATAACCTTCAGGGATTTTGATTATTTAAATTTTCTCAAGTCTTTGATTTATCTCATCTCTTCCCTGGAAAATCTTTTTCCGTAAGGCAGCTCAGGAAAATAGTCTTGCCATATTTTATTCTACTGGTTACATTGCATTTTGAAAGCCATTCTTGACACAATATTCTCAAATAGAAACTGTTCACATCACCTTTTCTAACCCTAGTATATCCTACACGGATTTATACCATAGCATGCGTAAAACTGCACTGCGCTTGTTTTCCACTCCTTCCCCCTCTGTTTCCCGGGAAGCTTCTTCAAAGCAGTACCTACACTTCTGATTGTTTTTTGTAACCCTCAAACACGTGAGCCGTATTTGAGCCATGAAATAATATTTAAAGTTTGAGCCCTGGCTGGTGTGGCTCAATGGATTTAGCGCGGACTGGGAACCAAAAAGTCCCGGTTCGATTCCCAGTCAGGGCACATGCCTGGGTTGCAGGCCAGGTCCCCAGTGAGGGCCACGTGAGAGGCAATGCTGTTTCTCTCCCTCTCTTTCTCCCTCCCTTCCCCTCTTTCTAAAAATAAATAAATTAAAAAATATTAAAGTTTTTTTGATATTTGAGTCACAGCTCACAATGAAAGTAAATCCTGCAGATCCCAATCTAGACTGGGTAAAATCTTCTATTTATATAAAATACTGTATAAGGATAGTCGATGAGAGTGAGAACAGCACACACCATGTTTCCCAGGACAAACGGGCACTTTTACACATATGATAACACTTCTCCACAATTACACAACAAACCAGGACATACTATAAATAACCTATAATTTATAAAACATCATTGTCAAACTTCTCCAAATAGCTACCCAAAATTTTATTCATATTTATAAATGATATACTTCTGGTAAACATATTCATAGTTAGGTTCTATATGAGTATTTATGTATATGTATGTGTAGATACACTTGCATATAATTTTGCTATGAACATCCTTAACACAGAGAGTGTGCATGCTTAAGTTTATAAAATAATGAAAAACAATTTTACAAAATGGTCCCAACCACTTACACTATTACTAATAAAATATCAGACTGACTTACGAGGGGGGTCCCCCCCAAAACAGAATTGTCTTCTGTGGAGTGGTCCCCTTGAACTACAAGATTCCCCCACTTGGTGAGTGTCCAGGGACCCATCTGTATCAGTGTGCCAGCCGGCGTTGTTGTGAGAGGCTGTGTTTCGGCTTCAGTGAGTTTTGTTGAAGACTCAGTGTGTTTGACCTTTTCATAATGGGTGATTTACAAGAGAGGGCACCTGCCCACCCTGGGCTGAGTGTTCAGCAGTTTTTGACCAAAACACGTCATGAACCACCCCCCCCGCCATGCTCCACCCTCCCTAGGCACTGGATCTTGCCCCAAGTGACTTTGTTTTGTTTCCCAGGATGAAAAAAATCCTCCAAGGGAATCTTTTTTGCAGAAGTGGAAGAGGTGAAACAAAAAATGTCAGAAGCACTAATAGGCATCAAAATCGACAAGTTCAAAAACTGTTTTTTGAGCAGTGGAAAAAAATGTCTCAATAGGTGTGCTGCACCAAATGGAGAGTACTTTGAAGGTGACTGAAGTTTAAACATGTAAGAATAAATACACATATTTTTGCTATGCCCAAGATAATTACAGGATTTTTTTTTTACCTGAAATATCTTTATTATTATTCTTGTTTATTCTATTACAGCGTCCCAATTTTCCCCTTTGCTCTCTTCCACCCGGCACCACCCCTGCGCTCCCACAGTCAATCCTCACACCACTGTCCATGCCCTGGGTCAGTCGTACATGCTGTCTGACTAATCCTGCCCCTCCTTTCCACTGCCACCCCTCCCGTCCGGCACCTGTCAGTCCGTTCCATGTTTCCATGTTTCTGGTTCTGCTTTGCTCGTTAGTTTATTTTGTTCATTGATTCCTCTTATAAGTAAGATCATACGGTATTTGTCTTTCACCAACTGGCTTATTTCACTTAGCATAATTTTGGGGTCTTCCCTTATATGCTCCAAATATTTAACAAACCTAGCCAAGGAAAAGTGCAATCATCTTAAAGCTGGCTGAGAAAATTTCCATCCCATTCAGTGGGTCCAAATGTGCAGGTTGGTAATACAGGAACTATCAAACAGATCATTTTGGTCTCAGGCACAAGCTGCAGTCTCTAAAGCAACACAACACAATGCGACGCAACACAACGTATCACCTATATTTGGATCTCTATCTCATTCTATATTTCCCAATTGTTTAAAAATGTGGCTTTAGGATTATATGCCAAATTATTACTTTCAGAGTCTTACATATGGAGCCTTGGCAAGGAAACCTGGAGAAACTGGCAAAAGGAGTAATATTTTGGGACCAAAATATTCCACACTGAGAACTGGCCTCTTGATGCAGCTGTTGCAGCAGGTGTGTGCAGGCTGCTGAATGTTTGGAACAGGTGCAGGTCCAGGCAGTGCAAGCTGCAAGGGCTGGGCAAACAGACTGCAGACCTGTGGACAACGCACCTCAGCACTTGGCCAGGGCTGGTTCTGCAGATTTCAGGGAAGGACAAGGCAGCACTTTGATCACTAGAATCTTTAATGGGAGACAAGGCTCACCTCAAAAGTGACTGAGTTTCATAGTATGGGGATTTCAGGCATTGTGGAACAATTTCTACTTATTCCATTTTCTTTCTCAGGCCAGAAAGCAATCTTGGGTAATACCACAAAGGTGCTAAAGATGGTAAAAGCTACAAAAAACCCTTACATTATGTTTTGGCCTTTGAATTATTAATGTCAGAAATGGGTAAGCAACATTAGAACACCTTCAGATTTTATTTCTCTTCATTGTACTTTTAATGTTTTTCCATGTAACCGTTTGTTATGTAATATATGCAAGACAAAGAAACACATGTTGTACACGTAAGTTATGACACATGGTAATAAAATGAACACATTTAAATTCACCACACGCTTAAGAAAACACTTTACCAAATAAAAATATCATGTGTGTGCACTGTCATAATATCCTCTCTCTATCTGAATTTTACATCATTTTATTGCCTTCTTTCAATATTTCGTAGTATAAGTGACTATGTACATATATACACATATATAATTAATACATTAAGGATTTTCCTTGTGTTAGACCCTCATAAAATAGCATCACATTGGAAGTACCATTTTAGACTTGCTTTTTACTTAATTTTGTTTGTAAAATTAATCTATACATTTGTTATAAATACAATTTGTTTTCAATCTTTGTAATGCTCTATTTTGTGATTTGTGTGTTTTCTGTTAATGAATGTTATTTCCAGATTGTATGCTATCATGAATAATTTTACTTATGATCATTTGTGCACATTTTTCTTCATGCCCATGTGTAAAACTTTATGTAGGTTTTATACTTAGAAATGGAATTGCTTGATTTGAAGGGTGTAGATGCTGAAATGTATAGGACAAAGCCAAATTATTTCCCAGGGTTTTTGTAACAAATTACCATCCGTAATATCACCAATTTATATTTTAAAACTGCTTGACTTTTGATCCTCTCATTAGATGCTAAATACAGCATCACTGCTGTCTTAATTTGAATTTTATCAATTACTAAGTTGTCGTAAGTTTCAAAAAGAGCCAAAGTGAACTGAATGAATCACAGATGTAGTAATTGATAAAATTTATTGCTCGCACACCAAAGAAGACAGTTTGCAACGAAATCACTCAAACCAAAACATGGACTGAGGCTCCGGGGTATACTACTATGAAGCAGTTTATATAGTGAGAAGCAGTGTTTTCACTGTAACTGGTTATGAAGCTAAATTAATGACTAAACTGATTTTGGAAGCTCACAGAATCTTCAAGGCTGATCTCCATTTGCTTTGGATTTTAGCAAAGGAAATCCAGAATGGGGTAAAATGATTATACTTACTTTTTTTTTTAATTTTGCTTATTTTCATACTGGGGCTTATTAGATTTTAATTTCAGTTATGTAGATAGTTTGATGTCATTATAGAGTATGTTTATGAATTTTAAAAAAGGTATAGTGTTAATAGGTATATCTTCACTTAATTTTGTTTTTCTTACACAAAATGTTTTCATTTAATGTAGTCTAATTTTAAGTCTTTTCCAATGTTATAATAATATTTGCCTTTATTTATTTCACTTTTTAAAAACTTCTGTCATTAGTTCTTATTTCTTTAATTCACTGAGAACTCATTTTTGTAAATGATAGGGTAGATTGGCCAGATTCAATTTTTTTTCATATCTTTCTCAATTTAGAGCCTTTATTAATCTAAATTTTCTTTCTTTAGTGAACATTAATATAACTTCTGCCATACATTGTTTCCCTCGCCATGTGCTGTTTTGAGGCTCCTTGTTTTGGACAATTAGATTCAATTTCAGTTTTCTCTTCTTGTATGGTGTTTTTGCTAATTGACACAGCCCTAATCACTGTAACTTTGTGATAAATATTGATACTCAATGATAACAGTAGCCTAAGATATTTCTTATTGTAAGGAATGATTTGAGGCTCTTTGGGGGCATTGTGTCTTCTATGCATCATCAAATTTTCAGGTTAATTGGAAAATTATAAGCCCTGGCTGGCATAACTCAGTGGATTGAGCGTGGGCTGGGAACCTAAGGGTCCCGGTTCAATTCCCAGTCAGGGCAAATGCCTCGGTTGCAGGCCAGGTCCCCAGTGAAGACCATGTGAGAGGCAACCATATACTGCTCTTTCTCGCTCCCTTCTCCTCTCTCTGAAAATAAATAAATAAAAAAAAAATCTAAAATAAACATGGATGTTTTCCCATTTCCCTAAAGTTTTGATAAATCAACATATATTTGATGTCACTGTAAATAGTGTTTTGTATTAATTAAAATTTCCTTTGCTGCTGGATCACAAAGATAAAATTGATTTTTTCTTTATTGCTATCTTATCCAAAAACTATCATAAACTCTCTTACTAACCATAATAAAGTACCTACAAATTATCTTCTGTTTTCTATGCGGCAAATTGTATACTATGTAAATAATTACAGAGCTATAGACTGAATGGCTATGTCCCCCATAAATTCACATGTTGAGCCCTGGCTGGTGTGGGTCAGTGGACTGAGCTCCTACCTGAGAACCAGAGGGTCGCAGGTTCGATTCCTTGTCAGGGCCCATGCCTGGGTTGTAGGCCAGGTCCCCATTAAGGGGCGCATGAGAAGCAACCACACATTGATGTTTCTCTCCCTTTCTTTCTCCTTCCCTTCCTCTCTGTCTAAGAATAAATGAAATTAAAAAAAAAAAATAGTAGGTGATGAAAGAAAAGCTTGCCTTCTTTAAAAAAATTCACATGTTGAAGCACCAAGTGTCACTGTATTTGAAGATGAAGCTGATAAGAAAGTAATTAAGATTACATGAGATCACCACCTTTAACTGGAACATAATCAACAAAAGAAAAAAGCAAGCAAAATATATCCAGAGACATTGAAATTAAGAACAATCTAACAATAGCCGGGGGCGGTCGGGGGTGGGGGGAGGACTGTGGGGACAAGGGTATTCAGGAACTGCTATAAAGGACACATAGACAAAACCAAGGGGGAGGGTGAAAGCAAGGGAGAGAGGTGGGTTCAGATGGGGCATGGGGGGGACGGAGAAAATGCAGACAACTGTAATTGAACAACAATAAAGTAATTTAAAAAAGAAAAAAGATTACATGAAATCATAAAAGTTGAGTTCTGATCCATTAGGATCGGTGTTTTTAAAAGAAGGTCACCAGAGGGCGCTAAATCTACTCTAATCTCTCTTTCTCTGTCTCCGCCTCTAACTTTACCCCTACAAGTGCACATGCTGAGAAAAGATTATGTGATGACAAAGCAAGAAAGCAATCATCTGCCAGCCGCGAAGAAACTCCTCACTAGAACCAGCACAACCAGATCTCAATATGGGGCTTCCAACCTCCAAACTATGAGCGAATACGTTTATGTTGTTTAAACCACTCAATCTCGTATTTTGTAATGACAGCCCCCAAAGGCTAATGTACTTGGGTTTATTCCTTCCTAGTACCCATTTAATCATTATTTGTCCTGCCTTTGATCAGGACCAACAGTACAATAATAAACAGAAGCTCACAACTGGCCATTTTCTTGTTAAAAATTGCTCTTAGATTGTCTCCAACACTCTACAGAGCAGAAGCTTGGGGATGAAAATCTCTAGCCTACTAATGCTGGAACTGACCTCTCTCTATTTTCATTAAGTCAACCCTGTATATTGCATTTTAATCTTTATATTTTGATCATATTATTATTTTTATTTGCCTTATCTGTCAATATTAAAGAGAGATATACTAGATTATTTTAATGCCATAATAGATTTGTCATATTCTGTTATCTCATCAACTACTTCTCTATATGTTTTGAGATTATTTTATTAGGTGCATTCAAGTTTCATTGTTTCTGTTTTCAACTGTTTTTTCTTCAAAATTCATTTAAAATGTTTTTAAATATTTTGTATTGTCTTGGTTAAGAACTGTAAGGGCAACTGCAAATTAAAAACAACAGGCTTAATTTTCCCTGTTGAAAACAGAACATTTCCCTCTTCAACTTCTCAGAGCATTACTTTAGAAACTTTTAATTCTAAGTACTTTCTCCTCTGCTTTAAATGTTTATAAATCTCTTTGAGGACCATATAGAGCCCTGCACTCATCAGCATGACCCAGGAATTCTTTCTCAAAGACCTGGGAGACATCGCTATAAAATATAAACATCAAGGAAAATAGAAATGCTTATTCTCATTTTCTGTGGGAATGTCAGAGCATAATTTCCATGAGTACCTTGCTCCAAATTGCAAAGCTACTGCCTGTCATGAAGATATGTCATTTGTTTTTCCTCTGGATAAGACCTGTGAGCTAACAGAGATTGCTAAGCAATGATCAGGTAAAGTGTGGTACATGGTGGTGTCAAGTCCTCTCACTTGAGTATTAGTTATTTTTCATCTTGAGAACATAGACGTGATGGGTGACGGCTATATAAAAGGGTGAAATGTCTTTGTTTCTGCATAGCCTCTTTAGAGAACTGCCTATGATGGATATTACATTTTGATTTAAAGTTTATTTAATAACAAAAAAAGTATTTTCTTTCTCTACTACCTTTGTGGAGAGGACTTTCAGGTTAGGACAATATTTTGTTTTTAATTATGTTTTCCTAACAGTTTAAACCTGTAATATTATATAGAGACCCATTTTATTTCTATATTCTTATTTTCTCAAGCACTGTTTTTTTTCTTTTCTTTTGTTTTTCCCTGTTTTTATAGCTATGCCAGCTTCTTGTAGATCAGTGATTTCCAACCAGTGTACTGTAGCAGGCATAGCGGTGTGCAACAAGAGTTTTCAAAACATGCAATATCTGACTATTTAGTCACGGCACTGACTTCTTTTTCCTTAAAATGTCAAATACAAAAATGACACCAGCCAACATAAAAAAAAAAAAATAGGTGTCCAGTATGCATGAATCACAGTTATGCCTGTTTATGTTGTCAAATTGACAAAAAATATATTTCTGGTGTGCCACAGAATTTTAGTAATTAGTGTGTGCCATGAGATGAAAAAGGATGAAAATCACTGTTTCAGCTTATCCGCTTACTGCTATGACTTTTTCCACTCTTCAGTTTTCAGCTTTACCCATGGAAGTCTCTATGTACAGCTGGATTTTTAAGCTGACCTGAAAACCCTTATTTAAGTTTTAATCAGTTCGTATTTGTTTTTATTGCTGAGATTTAATTTTTTATCATCTTTGTTCTTTTATTTTTTGTTTTTTTTAAAGATTTTATTTATTTATTTTTAGAGAGAGGGGAAGGGAGGGAGAAAGAGACGGAGAGAAACATCAATGTGTGGTTCCATCTCACGTGGCCCACCTCGGGACCTGGCCTGCAACCCAGGCATGTGCCCTGACTGGGAATCGAACCGGCGACCATTTGGTTCACAGCCCGCACTCAATCCACTGAGCTACACCAGCCAGGTGTTCTTTTATATATATCATATATTATGCTTATTTTTATTCTTTTCTCTTTTTTGATGGAAACTTTATTTTCTTTTTTTCCCTACTGCTCCCAAATTTCCTATTTTCTTCTTCCAGTTTCTTCTTTTAACAGTTACCCTTGAAATTTTACTATTTTGACTTTAGAGTAGAATGTTAACTAAATTTACTATTTTCCTTATAAGACAAATACCTTAAAAACTTTAATCCAATCTATCTCTTGCTGATTTATGTGCTAAAATTATCCTGCAGTTTAGTCTGAAATTTTGTATTTCTTCAAATTATGCATTATTGTTAATTATACACCAGTATCATCATCATTTTTATATGAATAATGTTCATATTAATTTTTCTTTTTTGTTTTACATTTTTACTAATGTTTATACCCACCAGTCTTCCTTGTCTTTCAGAGCTTTCTTATGAGATACTTGCCCTTAGTCCAAAAGTGAAATTTCCTTGTTCTCAAAAACTCCACATGTAGTTGAAAACAAAAGTGAAAAAATAAAAAAAAAAAAAAAGACCCAAATGTTGTAATATTCAGTCAAACTAATCTGAATGAAGCAGGAGTAACTCGAAAAGCTCCATGAGGACAGAGACCCTTATTATCTGTCCTGGTCACTGATGAGCCCCGATTGTCTCAAGGGTACCCAGACTCACTGTGTGCTCAGTATTACTTTACTGACGCAATGTGGGATTGCACAGAATTGGGAAATTGAAACATATACTTTCCCAATAAGAAGCAAGTGATGAGAAGGGAAACACAGGTGCTACCACTGAAATAGTAAAGCTATGTAAGGACAGAAAAATTCCAAAGTTGGGAAAAAAATGTCTGGGAAAAAAATTAAAGTTCTTGGTCCTCTCTAGAACTTGTGAACATTTCCTCTTCAAACACAAATAACTGCTAAAATCAAGGGTGGTTCTGGAACTGAAACAAATGTGGGGATATAAGAGACTTTTTTACTCAAACACACTCAATAAGTTGAAGATATTTCAAAGCAACAGCCTCTGACAGCAGCCAATGACAGGAAGAACTCAAGCGCCTCAAGGACTTACTGGCTATGAGACTGCACTAGGCAGCAGGCGAGTTTATTTGAAGAAGAGATTGCTGCAGATGTGCAGTATTCTGTTCACAGAAGAGAAAGGACATTTTCACAAGATGGAATCTTAACCAGTTCAGAACTTCTGTCAAAGAAAGCTGAAGGAGAGTGGAAATTCTGTGGCTTTAAATACACTGGAAAAGGAAGAAAATAGCTCCAAGCTATAATGATTTAGGGCAATCGGAACAAATTTCTAAGTATAGTAAACAGACAAGGATATCTAAAACAACCTATTTCCGTGTGTGATGGTGGACAGCACCCTCTCTTCACAATGACTTAGCTGATGGAAGATTACTCTTAATTTAGTTTAAGATGTGAAAGAATTATATTGTTATGATGATTAATTTTATTTGTCAACATGGCTGGACCACAGAGACTACAAAATGTGGTCAAACATTATTGAGGATATTTTTGTGAGGCTGTTTTTAGATGAGCTTAACATCAAATGAATGAAATGGCCTTTTTTAAGACTCAGTTTGGTGCCAAGCAGGAGACAGAACCTTGCAGACTGGCGCAAGTTCCTCTGAGAGGCTGTCTGTGCTCTGAATTGCTGTCCAGTATGCGGTGCTTTTCCCCTACAGCCAGGATTCATAGGCACAGAAATAAAAGAGTGGAAATGGGAGTTAAATAACTTACTATCACCCCCAGTATCCATTAGCCGAATGTTTGCTTCTTTTCTTTGCAACCTTGTACTCTACTTGCCTAGAGGTCTTATTTCCAGAGGAAGGAATGTTTCCATGAGGAGACACAACAATGATTCATTGAACAAACAGTTAAAACTGCCACCTGATCATTTTAGACTCTTCATGACTCTGAACCAAGGGGCAAAAAGAGAGTTACTGTGTTGGCTGGGGTGAATGATTCAGACTATCAAGAGGTAGTTGGACTACTCTTCTACAACAGATAAGGAAGAGTATATACGGTTTATAGGCAGTCCTGTAAGGTATCTCTTAGTATCATCGTACTCCATGACTAAAGTCAATGGAAAAGTGCCCTGGCTGGCATGGGTCAGTGGATTGGGTGCCGGCCTGCAAACCAAAGAGTTGACAGTTCGATTCCCAGTCAGGGCACATGCCTGGGTTGCAGGCCAGATCCCCAATAGAGGACACATGAGTGCAACCACACACTGATGTTTCTCTCCTTCTCTTTCTCCTTCCCTTCCTCTCTCTCTAAAAAATAAAATAAATAATATCTTTTTAAAAAGTCAATGGAAAACTAGAGGAAAAACTAGAGCAATCCAACCCAGTCACGTCTACTAATGATCTAGGTCCTTTAGGATTAAAGTTTGGATCACTTTACTAGATTGATTAGCTGACGTGCTTGCTGAATGCAAACAGAATATGGAATGGTAGTAGTAGAAGATAATTATAAACCAGTTACAACCATGTGACCAGTTACAGAAACAAAAACTGTAATCATTATGTGTATTTCTTATCTATTTTGTTATAAATGTTTATGTAATTAATATATGCATGTGTATTTTTGCGTATATGATATATGTCACATATATTTGCATATACACATATAAAACTACCTTTGTTTTCTTCCCACTCTTATTCCCCCACCATGTAGCATAAGAAGTATTGTCTTTATAACATAGCATTTAATTATTAATATCTTCACATAACAGTCTAAGTTATAGGATAAAAAAATAATAAACATTGTTCAAGGACTTTTCCATCTCTTCTGGGTAAAGAGTATGTTTTCTGTTGTAGGCAGGATAGTTTTAGCATGTTAGGTATAAGTGTGACTTTGTTATTGTCTTTATTTGGAGAGTAAGTATGTGTTAAGAAGATGCATTTGGTGCAAAGTTAACAGGTGTTCTAGGCCATGGTGTCCAAACACATGGCGGTCCTTCATTCTGAATATTTCTGCAAGATGTTTTTGGAAGTGATTAACATTTAAGTTGGTGGACTTTGAGTGAACAGACTGATCTCCATAATATGAATAGGCCTCTTGTAATCAGCTGAAAGTCTGAGTAGAACAAAAGACTGACCTTTCCCAAGCAAGATGGAATTCCGAAAGCAGATGGCCTTTGGACTAAACTGCAACTCTGGCATTTCCGTGTGTCTCTGGACTGACGGCCTTTGGATTTGAACTACAGTGTTGGCTCTCCCCTCATCTCTAGCTTCACCCTGTAGATTTTAGACTTGCCAGCCTTCACAACAGCATGAGTCAATTTCTTAAAAGAAATCATATATATATCTGTGTGTGTGTGTGTACACATATATATAAACATACCAAGATGTGTGCGTATGCACATGCATGTGCACACACACCCTACTGGCTCTGTGTGTTTGGGGAACATTGAGTCATACATCCATTTTGGCAGAACACAATCCAGTTTGCTTCTACTGAGTGAATCATGAATCTCACTCTAGCACACACTATTTTATGACTTCTAGTTTTCTTTCTTTCACAAAGAAATCTTATTAATGATTGAGGAACATTTATAATAAATCAACAGGACTTACGGTTGAGTGAAGAAACTGAGTTTAGGGAGACAGAAAGAGACAGAAATAAAGAAACACAGAGAAAGAGAGAGAGAAAGAATACAAACATGAGAATGTTACACTAATAGTTTAGAGCTTGGATCAGAGTATACATTCAATAAAATTAGCCTCTTTTGTCAAAACCATTATTATATGCAATTGTTATTGAATACAGAATCTTTCCAAAAAAAGAAAATTGCACGCCTTGTAACTATGTTGATTAAAAAACGCTCAACCATAAGAGAGGTGAATTAAAGTTGCACCTTTCTTTCCTGCTTTTTTCAATTCAGCACAGCAAATGTAAAAAAAAAATGTTCCTTTTAAAACTGATTTATAACTCCAATGATGACTACCCCATACACAGAAACAGACCAAAACTTAAATTCTTTTTGTTTTCAAAATAAAAAGATGCTATGAGCATGCATGGCAATTTGCAAATCAAAATCTCGATGCTATAATTTAATTTAAATTTTATTTTATTTCATGTGTTCAATCTTAGTGATTCTAAAATATAATTGATGACCAATTATACTGTATTACATTTTCTTATAATTTCTATAATTAAGCTTTTTCTTTACTCTTTTGGCCTGTCTAAATTACAATATGTAAACAATAAGAGCTTCAATAGCCCATCAGTTACTGCATATAGCTCAAAGCCAAGCAATAGTAGATAATAAATAGCTATCTTCAGCAAGCCTTAATTTGGCACAAAAATGACATAAGGCATACAGAAAATTATATTTAAATTTCAGATGTCATTTCTACTTTACCAGAAATTACCTTAAAAATAAATGGATTAAACACCCAATCAAATGTCAGAGACTTATAGAACATATTAAAATAAAAACATGAGCCAAATATATGCTGTCTTCAAGAGATATACTCTACACTAAAGACACAAATAGGTTGAAAGTGAAGGGCGGAGAATATATATCTTTGGTTCAAAAAAAAATACTAGAGACCTAAATAAGACTTTTTTAAGATTTTATTTATGTATTTTTAGAGAGAGGAGAAGGGAGGGGGAAAGAGCAATGTATGGTTGCCTCTCACATGGCCCTCACTGGGGACCTGGCTTGCAACCCAGGCATGTGCCCCGACCGGGAATCGTAAATAAGACTTTTTTTTAATGATAAGAGGGTCAATATATCAGAAAGCTATAAATGTAGGTGTACTTAAAAACAGAGCTCCAAAGTACATAAAACAAAAACTGACAGAATTGAAGGAGGATATAGGCAATATAAAAAAGATCATTGAGGCTTCAATAATTCACCTTCTTTTTTTTTTTAAAGGTTTTATTTCTTTAGTTTTACAGAGGGGAAGGGAAGGAGAAAGAAAGGGAGAGAAACATCAATGTGCGATTGCACTCATGTGCCCCCTATTGGGGACCTGGCCTGCAACCCAGGCATGTGCCCTGACTGGGAATCGAACCAGCAACTCTTTGGTTCGTAGGCTGGCATTCAATCCACTGACCCACACCAGCCAGGGCCAATAATTCACTTTCAACAGTGGGTAGAACAACTAGGCAGAAGTAAACATGGGGATAGGACTTTTAAACAATACTACAAATTAACTAGACCTAAGATATCTCCAGAAGACTCTATTCAACAATGACAGAATTATATAACATATGTATATACATATATATAATGAACAACTGTATGCCAACAAACTAGAAAAAGATATTTCTTTTTACTTCCTAGGGAAATATAAACTACTATAACAGACAAAAATAAATAGATGATATAAAGAGCTCTATAGCAAGCAGAAAAATTAAATTAGTAATTTTAAAACTTCCAACAAAGAAAATACCAAGCCTAGATCGCTTCATTCATAAAAAATACTAACGTTTAAAATAAAACTACTGAAATTTTTTATAAAGTATTCTAAAAATAAATATGGAGTGAGAACTTTCCAGCTCATTCTGTAAGGCCAGTACTATCTTGATGCTAAATCAACACACAGGTATCACATGAAAAATAAAGAAAAGAAAACAAAAAGCTACAGACCAATATCCTTAGTAAATATAGAAATAAAAATCTTCAATAAAATACTAGCAAAGCAAATATAACAACATATAAAAAAGATTATACGGCATAACCAAATGGGACTTATCCTAGGAATGCAAAGTGGCAAAACATGCTAAAATTAATCAATGTAATAAAGTGCCATTAAAAGAATACAGTAAACACTACAGGGAATTCTCATACACTGCTGCTGGGAATGTAAATTGGTGCAGCCACTACTGAAAACAATATAGAGAGTCCTCAAAAAACGAAAAGTAGGACTACCATATAATCCAGTTATTCCACTTATAGACACTTATCTGAAAACTACAAAAACTAATTTAAAAAAAAACATATGCACCCCTATGTTAATTGCAGCATTACTTACAATATTAAATATGTGAAAACAATCTTAAGTGTCCATGGGAAGATGAATGGATAAAGAATACAGAGTACATCTGTACAATGGAATACTACTCAGGCTTAAAAGAAGGAAATTTTGCCATTTGCAACAACATGGAAGGACCTTGAAGGAATTAGGCCAAGTGGCATAAATCAGACAAAGGCAAACATCATACAATTTCATTTACAGAATAAAAAAAAAAAAAATGAGCAAACAAAGCAAAGCAAAAACTCACAGATGCAGATAACACACTGGTGGTTACCAGTGAAGAAGGGAGTTCTGGGATGGGCAAAATAAGTGAAGGGGTTCAGTTGTACAGGGATAAATGATAACTAGATACGGTTCTGATCACTTGGTATTGTACACAAATATCAATGTATAATGTGGTACACCTTAAACTTTATAATGTTATATACCGATTTTACCCCAATAAAAATATTAGACAACAATTTTAAAATGAAAAATAATAAGCCCACTGTTCTTCCTCTCTCACGCACACATATACACAGACACAAACGGCATCATTATCTCAGTAAAGACATTATCTCAGATAATTTGATAAGATCTAACATACTTTTTTGATATGAACACTCAACAATTTAGGAACAGAAGGGAACTGCCTTAGCCTGATAAAAGAACTGCATGAAAAGCTGACAAAAAAGCATCATATATTGGATAAAGACAGAATTTGTTCCCCCTAAGATCAGAATCAAGATAAGAAACCAGTGTCAGCTCTGGCCTCTTCTAATCAACGATGTACTTTCAATTTCTAACCAGGACAATTAAACGAGAAAGATAAATAAAGGGCATTCAGATAAAAAAGGAGGAAGCAACACTATCTATTTATATATGGCATAATGTTATATACAGAATTCCTAAGAAATTCACTAGAAAAATATTGGGAGTAATAAGTTCAGCAAGGTTGAAAGATATAATATGCATACACAAAAATTAACTATTTCCATATATATACAAAGAATAATAGAAAAACAATATTTCAAAAATTCCATTCCAGTAACATCCAAATTTATTAAAAAAAAAATTTTGAAGAGAAGTGAAAGCTTTTATACTTAAAACTACAAAATATTATTGGAAGAAATTAAGACTGCTCAAAATAAATGTAAATACATACATGGATTTTTTTTTGTATTTGTAAATGTATTTTTAATTTAATCCAACAATCAGAACTATTTAAGGATAAGAGATTACTTAAACTACTTTATTTTGTTTTATTGTTGTTCAATTACAGCTGTCCCCATTTTCCCCCCATTACTTTTCCCTGGGCTATCCACCCCCACCTCCCACCTCCACCTCCCACATTCTATCCCCCTGGACCCCCGCCTTCTTATCTTTGCCCGTGGGTCTTTTATACATGTTCCTTGACATCCCTCCCCGATTTCCCCCCATTAGCACTTTTACCCCGCCCCTCTGGTTACTGTCAGTATGTTCTTTATTTACATGTCTCTTTTTGATGGGTTAGAATATTTAACCGTTCTAAGTGTAGAGACTGTGTGAAATGATTCCTATACATGCAAATGGAAGTGCATAATGGTATAACTACCTTGGAAAACTTGCAGATTTTTAAAAATAATCTTAAATCTCTCTCTACATACCCTCTTATGCTATGATTTCCCAACTGTATATTTACTAGAGAAATGAAGAAAAATACCCATAAAATGATGTATATAAAAATGTTCACAACTGTTTTTAATAGCAGACAAAAATTGGAATCTACCAAAATATTCAGAGAATAGGTCAACACATTGTATATACATTAGAAAACTACTCATCAATAAAAAATAATGAACTACTGATTTAAGTAATAAATTGCATGAATCTAAACAATATTATGATAAGTAAAAGAACTTAGGCACAAAAGACTACATATTACATGATCGCATTCATATTAAGCTTAAAAAAAAAAAAAAAGCAAGAACCAACCAAAGTAACAGAAATCAGAAGAGATGTGCTTCAGGGATTTGTAACTGGAAGTGGTGTAGCAAACACTCAGGGCTGGTAAAACTTTTTTAAAAATGGTAGTATACTACAGCATATATATACGTGTATGTGTGTCTGTGTGTGTCTGTGTGTATAAAAAATATCCATATAAGTATATGTGCACATACATATAATTAGAAAAATACTATTTTACCAGAGCAGATGACAAATGAGAGTCAGAAGAAAGAAGATATGTACTGTACTAGTCAAGGTTCTCCAGAGAAACAGAAGCGATAGGACATGTGTGTACATATTCATGGAGAGGGAGAGAGGGAGAGGAGGATTTATTCCTTAAGTACGATTTTATAGTAATCTTTTGCTAGCACAGTACAAGAAAGAATAAACCACCACCACCATTTGTTGCTCACTGTGACCATACTGACCTCACCGCCCACGTCCAGCTTCTTCACAAGTAATTGCTACACACGACATTACAGAGTGGCACTTCCACCTCCCTCCACCCGCAGCCATATCACCTCCCATTGTTCTGTATGAATAGATGCAGAAAAATGAGAATTGGCTGCCATGAGAAAAATGTCTGGCTGCTTCAGATCATACTCAGCAAAAGATTAGAGCTCTGTTTGAGGGATCCATTATTACAGTGAAAAGACCAGGAATAAAATGTTCTTTATATCTTCTTTATAGTCATTAGTGCCGCTTTTTGTCCCCCCCTCACGACAGAATGTGCACAGGCCATGAATGAGTTTCTCAACCATCACAAAGTCTGCTGCTAGTATTTCTTTTCTAAAATATACAGTCTTTTCATTTATCTCAATACTCACTTTTTTTAAAGTTTTTCTTTAACTCAATGGGATTTAATTGGGAATTTTAGTGATATGCATCACCATTGCAATTACAAAGTGATAACATTTAAATGAATTTTAATGCAGAGAAATCAGTAAATATACAATTACAAATGTCAGCCATTGGTTTGTGATAACAATACAGGAGTGGGCAAAAGTAGGTTTACAGTCGTGCGTACACAAAACAGAGTTTATTCTTGTATTATTATTTAATAATAAAGCTATTGTAATAATCATAACCTGGATGTCTTTTTTCCATATGAACAACTGTAAACCTACTTTTGCCCACCCTGTATAGCTGCATTTCAGAAGAAATGTGACATATACTGTAGACTGAGTCATTCAAAAGGAAATGGCTTTTACCATGCTTCTAAAATAGAGGCTTGGAGAAAAAAAAAATAATTCTGTATATTTTTTTAAACCCCTTTGAACCTAAAAGTGTTCATGTCACTCACTGCCAGCCCACTAAATAAAAAGAAAGGCCAATTGTCAGTGCCTTGATGGCTTTTCTTTCTTCCTTTATAGAAGGCTGGGGATAACTACAAGTGGGATAGGCGTCACTAAGGAAAATGCAACAAAAGATAGGAGACCACTCCCTGTCATTACTGAGACAGAATTTCAGTCTTAGAGTACACCTGTAGGTTTATTTTTGCATGAGGCAAATAAATCATTTGCTGGAGCTAAAGTAATCAAGTCTTTTGTGTAAAACACAAATTCTAATATACAGTTAAAAAGAGAGCCTTAATATGGTAAGTTCTGAATCACGTCCAAACATTAAAAAAATAAAATAAATTTAAACATGAAGATAAATTCCTTTGGTAGTTTAATAGAAAATACACTTGGTAAAATAGAAAAACTGTAGTTTTTTTTTTTTTTTACTTTTAAATTTTTTAAATTTTATATCTGTATTCTAAAAGAATATTTTAGTAATGCTTTTGCATTTAGCCCTTATTGCCTGTCATGGTGAGTTCCACTCACCCAAACTATAAATTGATGATAACTTATGACAATAAAGAAAGCTTGTCGGTTCTGTCTCTCAGTCCACTCATTGACATGTGTGCGATTCTTGATGAGCTAATCATTTGCTCTGACAATGTTTCTTCAAGCAATGAAATTCATCACTATGTATACCACTGTACATTTTATACAGACACTCAATTTTTAAAAGGCCTGGGTATGGGTGCGATTGTAAGCCAGCAGTTAAAAAGCCTTCCATTCCTGAAGTGGCAAAACAACAGAAACTCCAAACTCACCCTCGAAGACGAACCTCCTACTAAAGAAGAGCTTCAGACGCACATGGCCTGGCCGTGGTCGATTCCTTACTGTCTCATTAGGGATGTCTTACTGGGCGCCAACACCACTCCCATGGCAATGCAGAGACTCAAGCAAAGATAAAAATGTTCCCTTTCTTCCCCCTAGAAGAGTTGGAAAATGAGGAATTTTAAGAAATGCTTTACTAAGGAATAATACCCATTACCAAGGGGATGATGTAAAGCTGGTTTTTAAAGTACAGCTTGTGCCCCACAGCTAACATTTGTTTAATCTCACTTAAGAGATCAAGCTTAAATAAAAATGCCCTAGCCTGCATCCTTCACTTCTTACCTCCCCTCCTATCTTTGATGTCCATCCTTCATGAAGATCTTAGATATTTAAAGTCTTCCACAAGAAGCAGCCAGTATTTCGATCTATGTAGGACACATTTACTCAATTCTCGCTCCTAGTAACACCACACATACACATGCTCTTTTCAGTAGAAGGATTATGTGATTGCAACATTCAGGCAGACACCCGCTCTATGCAAATGCACCCCTCCCAAATTATTTTCCATTACAGAATAAAATTATATTGTAGATTAATGAAATAAACATACTTTAATAAAACATATCACACCATTTGTAATATCACTCAAGGTAAAAGAAGAAAAGAGCTTAGAAAGTCTTTTTACTTCCAACAGTATGACCCCCATTCACTGAATTTTTAATAAAACACTATCTTACTATATGAGCCTAAATGTGTCCAATATTGTATTTTGTGCTTTAGAGAAAAAATGGAAAATCAATAACAAACTTTAGATGTTAGGAGATCCAAAACTATCAAAATAGGTAAATAAATAAATAAATAAATAAATAAATAAATAAATACATAAATGTTATATGTTAGATGAATTTTTAAGGTAACCACATGGTAAAATAACAGTACATTACAGAGATAGTTATTTCCCTCAGGATAGTATAGGGGATCGGTAGGCTGCATATAAGACTTCATATTGGATTAATATCTTAAACATTTAAAGAATGCATTGTGTTACAGAGAATAGAAAGAGTATTTCAAGCAGAAGACCAACAGTCTAATTTTCTTTCCAGAGTAAACACATCATCAGAATTAGCTGATGAGAAATACCTGATATCAACTATATTACAAGGCCACTGTCATCAACAGTCTGGGACTGACACAAGAACAGACGCACAGACTAATGGAATAGAACAGAGGGTCCAGAAACAAACCCACACCAACATGGTCAGTTAATAATCGACAAAGGGGCAGGAACACAAGATGGAGTAAAAATAGCCTCTTCAATAAATGGTGTTGGGAAATCTGGACAAGTACACACACAAAAAAATGAAACTAGATCACCAACTTACACCATATACAAAAATAAACTCAAGATGTATAAAAGACTTAAATATAAATCATGACACCATAAAAGCCCTAGAGGGAAAACATAGGCAGGAAAATTTCAGATACCCCATGCAGCAATATTTTCACCAACATATTCCATAGGGCAAGGAATATAAGGAACAAAATAAACAAATAGGACTACATCAAACTAGAAAGCTTCTGCACACCTAAAGAAAACATCAACAAAGTAGAAAGGGAACCAGTTGTATGAGAAAACATATTTGCCAATGATACCTTGGACAACAGTTTGATCTCCAAAATATATTAAAAACTCACATGACTCCACACCAGAAGACAAACAATCCAATTAAAACATGGGCAAAGGACCTGAACAGACACTTCTCCAAGGACATACAGAGGGCCCATAGACAAATTAAAAATTACTCAACATCACTAGCCATTACAGAGATGCAAATTAAAACCACAATGAGATAACACTTCACACCAGTCACAATGGCCAACATTAACAAATTAACAAGTAAGTGTTGGAGAGGATGTGGCGAAAAGGGAACCCTAGTGCACTGTGGGTGGGAATCGGACTGGTGCAACCACTGTGGAAAACAGTATGGAACTTCCTCAGAAAACTAAAGATGGAACTGCCTTTCGATCCAGCAATCCCACTGCTGGGACTACACCCTAAGAATCCTGAAAAACCAATTCAAAATCTATGCACCCCAATGCTCACAGCAGCACAATTTACAATAGCCAACTGCTGGAAAGAGCCTAAGTGCCCATCAGTAAATGAGTGGATCAAAAACTATAAAGACTATTGGATCCCACCTGTAAGTGGAACATAATCAACAAAACAAATGAGCAAAATAGAACCAGGGACTTGGAAATAAAGAACTGACATGGACCACAGGCGAGGCAGGAGGGAAGTAATTGGGGAAAGAAGTAGAAGGGACAAGCCAAGGAACAGGAATAGAGGACTCATAGGCACAGTCAGTGGGGGATATTAATTGTGGGAGTGGGGGAGGTGACAGGGTAGGGGTTTGCAGTAGGGAAAAAAGCGGGACAACTGTAAATGAACATTACAAAAAAAAAAAAAAAAAAAAAAAAACTAATTGAAAGCGTTATTGTATCATTTCCAATTACAGTTTTGACCTGAAAAGTCACCCTAATCTGAAGCAAAATCTGATTTTTAGTCAAGAATTAATTTCCATGAACATAATTTTCTGTTTTTGATGTGTGTCAATACTTTTTTTCCACAAACAAGTCAATTTTTGTTATTTGAGTAAATACAGTGGATCAAAGGACTACAATAGCCAGAAATTCATTTCAGAGGTAATGATTTCTTCCTACACAGATATATGGCACTAGTGTTGCATAGTTTTCTCCAAGTGTGTAGATCCAAAACATGATAACCTCCATGAGAACATCTTAACTAGTTAATTATTAGTTAATTAACTAATTAATTAAATAGTTTTCCTCAATTCTGTATCCCCAATGTTTAAGCACACTGGCCACATACTAATTGCTCAATTAATATGTGTTGAATGAATAAATGAACACACAAGCCAAGGAAATTTCCAGTCTTATTCCTGGTAATTCACCTGGAATTGTTATACCTTAATTCTAATTGTATTTTTTTAATCCTCACCTGAGGATATTTTCACTGATTTCAGAGGGAAAGAGAGAAAGAGAAACATCAGTGAGCTGTCTCCCATACATGCCCTAACTGGGGATCACCTAGGTATGTATCCTGAGCAGGGACTGAACCCACACTCCTTCGGTGCATGGAAGATGCTCCTACCAATCTAGTCACCCAGCCAAGGCAATTCTAACAGTTTTTTAAATAGATTTTTAGAAACATTTGCTAGTAATTATGGAATTGGAAATTTATTAAGTTTTATTAACATTCCACCCAGTAAAAAATAATGAAACAAGGTAAATACCAATCCAGCTAATTAGGAGAAGCTACACAAACACTTCAAGAGGAACTTTAGTTACAACCAAGAAATGGAGCATAGGCAAAAAACAGCTTAATAGCTATTACTGAAAATTCAATAATTCTGAAAGATGTGTAAGCAAGTAAGTAACTGTGAAGGCTATGAAATATAGAGGCAACATCAAAGTGGTATTGAGGTATCACATACATTTTTCCCCAAAACAGTAATATCTCCATTGACAACTCACTTTAAAAAAAATCTAAAGAAGAATGTGTGACTGATGGCGTAGAAAAGATATTTCATTTCTTTGAAATATACCCCTTTACTATTGAACTAGAATGATTTGTGATGCAAAAAGTAAAATTGTAGAAGAGTACACATCACATTTTCTACATTCTAGTTCTTAGATCTCCATTCTTTACTGATCAACTCATTTTCATATACAAGAATTGGGAACATCAAGTAATATTATAAATAATCATACGTACTCTCTACTCAGCTATGGTCTCCCAGTTCCACAACTACCTGTTTCTACTCTGCTTTGCGGTACTGGAAACTCAAACTGCGACATTTTTTGTTTTTGTTTTTTGGTGTTTTGTTTTTCACCAACTGATTCCATGGTACGTTGCACCAATAGGGCTGCTGGTGAGACTAGAAAAGAGAAGGCAGTAGTTGAACAGATTGGTTTATTCCTATCAACATCATCCTCATGGATTTATACCTGGCAATGACATTTTTTTTCTAGGTGTTTTCTACTCTCCCAGAATCTGTTCTATCTTCACTTTCTCAAAGATAATAGCCCCAGCCAAGTTTTTCAAATGCTTCTGTTTCAGCTTCAAAGAGACTGCCTTCTGGCCTCCTGAGGCACCAACACGAACAAAGCACCAGCTCCTGTTCAGGCGATAGAGACCCCTTTTGCAGGGATTCCTGTTGTAAGCTTCTAGGGTGTAATGACCCCAACGCTTTCCCTTTGTCCTGCCCTAGTGCTGATAACCACTTCCTGCACTGTGCATTGGTCTATTTCAAAATCTCCTTTTCACTTTATAATACCTTATTTTTTTTGGACTTCTAACATTAAGTCCATTCTCCGAGAACTCAATTGGACTATGAAAATGCCCTCTTGTGGCTGCATTTGTTGTTATAATTCTTTTAATATTTTAAAGCATACAGACCTCAGTTATCATAATTTTTTGAACACACAGTTTAGAACTACTGGAACTTGTATCAGTTTTGCTTTGATCACTAGGAACACTATTCTCATCTTACGTATTCAGGTTATTGTCATACTATGAATCTCTAATGTTAAGAGTTAATCTTCTGTGCAGAGTAGTACACTGAAATGTTAGTGCCCTGGTAATGTACGGGGAGTGTGGGGTCTGACTGCAGGACCTGGTCTTCATTTCCATTTATTAAATGTTTTTTGTTTACCAATTATCTTAACATTTCTGTTCTCAACTTCTTCACTTGAAAACTGGGATACTCATTGTCCCTCTGTTATACAAGGTCTGTCCAGAAGATGTCCAGCCATGTAATGTGAAAAATAGAGATGTTTACTGAAGAAGATACAAGATATAAGAAACATTGTACACAGGACAATGATGCCTCAGTCCCCTTCAAAGTAGGCACCTTGGGACCTCACACAGTTCTCCCAATCACCATCAGCTGCCCTGTTGTATTTTCCTGAATCTTAAGGACAATCTGAAATCTGTTCCCTTTCGAAAGTGATTTTACTTTTGGGAAAAGCCAGAAGTAGCAGGGTGCCAAATCTGGGCTGTAGAGGGGCTGAGTCACCTCGATGATTTGATGTTTCACCAAACACTCTGTAACAGATGTGATGTGTGTGTGGGCGTGTTGTCACGATGAAGCTGCCAATCACCAGTTGCCCATAGCTGCCGCCTTCTGAATCATCCCAACAGTTTCTGCTGAAGAATGTTCAAGCTTAATGCAAAATTTGATGCAGATTCTTTGCTCATTTTGAATGTGACTCAACAGCGTCTATGACCCCCAATGACCAGTAAGTGAAGTCATCTTTGTTCACATGTGCATTCCAGTCCACTCTCCTTGGCTGCCAGGCTACATCGATGTCAGGCAAACTGTTCTTATATTAACAGTAACTGGACTTTTTCTGGGCAGACCTCATATAGATGTTTTAAATAACATATTATTTGATATATTACCAAGCTTAGCCCAGAACAAGTATTTAATAAAAGTTACCATCATCATCGTCATCATCAGTATAATGTTACTTTAAAATCGATGGTTTTCTTAAAAATTGCAAAAATAAGAACCCTTCCAGTAGGGTACATCCACATCTGATCAATACATAAATTAACTATACTCATGTGCTAAATACAGTCCATTCCCTAGAAAGACCCAGTCCGCCTTCCATTGATTCAGGTTTTATTTAAAAATATAGTTCAACATATTTATTCCATACCAATTATAATGACAAACATGGTGAAATTGTAATACTAAACTAATAAAAATAAAGGCGTCCCCCTCAAATAGTTTATATAGTGGTATAGGAGTTAAAGACAAAATATCTCTGATTACTATGTAATACAATATACATAAGATGGCAAATATACAGAGAACTGTACAGCAAAGAAGAGAGGTGCACTTAAACCACACAGTTATTCTTAGAAAGCCTCAAGTACAGAATTACGCTGAGACTTGAAGAAATGTAAATAAAATAAAATTAAAGTAAAGTAAATAAACTAAAATAAATTTGAAGCCAGCATCTCTCTCAAAAGAAACTGTACAAATAAAATAATAGAACTGTGAAGTGATATATTGTGTGAAGCACCTTGTAAGAAGTCTGTGGTGTGAAATAGCAAGAAATGAAGCTGAATCTATATGAGGTCCATGGAAAAGCTTATGTGCCACACTTAAGAATTTCAACTCAATATTTTAGGTGACAGGGAGCAATTGAAGAATTTAAGCAGGAGAGTGAGTGACATGGTCAAATTTTGACTTTAAAATAGATTTCCATACTAAAGAGACTTGCACGACTAAGCTAGCTCAGCCACATAACTGAGGGATACCGAGAAGTTTGCTTAAATTCTGTGAATTTCAGATTCCTCACTGTCCAGAAGCTTCAATGATATATACAATATATTAAAATATAAATATAAAATCAACAAATGCACACGATAATTCAAGATACAGTCAGAACTCATAAATATGAAAATGGCAGCTGCGCATTCTACAAGTGAGATGAGCTGCAAGCGTCTTAACAGATGGTCAAGAGACTGTTCTCATCCTGAAATCTGACTATCTGATGATAAGGCTACTATAAAAATGATCAATGTATAATTAAATCCTTGCAGCAACGGTGGAAACATGGACTGAAGAGCACCATGAATAGAGGGAAAAGAAAGAAATCTCAAAGAACAAGGATAGTACTGTAATCACAGTTTAAGGTACAAAGAAAATCCAGGTGAGAATTTTGTAATAGCTACTGAGCAAATATCACAACATTAAAAATAAAAAATAGAAGCATTCTATTAATGGGGACTGTGTGGTTTAGGAAATTAATTACTGACCATAATAATGACAGAAGTCCCTAAAGAGTATTTATTTTAACAAAATAACAAGAATTATACAAGCACCTAGAATTTAAAAAAGGAACTTTCTTCCCCATGTCATAATTCATTACTTCATTTATTCCATACACATTTATAACATTCCACACTAATATTAAAACGGTCTATAAGCAGACATCATTTTTCTTAAGTGTAAAATTGAGGGATAATCATTAAAAACTGCACAAATACATTTAGAAAGGGTTCCATATGCAATCAATGTAAAATAACAGATTTAATAATGACAAAATCATCCTTGGAATTAGAGATTTTCCTGGGAATGCGATATATCATTTGAAATATGATGGGTAAGTGGGAATTATATAAAGCACCTAGAAGAGCATTTTATATAGAGGTTGTTGCGTGGATTAAATCTTGTACTAAGAGAATGAAGGTGAGTGGTCCAGCAAGGGGATGTGGCTGGAATAGAAAAATGCAATTTATGGGAACACAACTACCATCCTAAATAAAATTGAGCAGTGGGTAGAGTAATTTGGACAGTGAATTTGGAGAAATTTCCTAAAATATATTGGAAAAAGGGGCTCAGGGGGAGGGTAAAAAGAGAAAATAAAAGCAAAAGAGAATCAAAACACAAATTAAAATATGGGTTTCAGAAACTGAGACCAAAACCAGAATTTAAAAACTTTTTTTTTCAATCAAAAATTTGTCTGAACTGAAGAAACACAGAGGTCTTTCATTTCAAACGCCACCCAGAAGGTGACGGAGGATCAGGGTAAGCACTTCATTGCTCCGAAATGTACTTCAGAATTTCGAGGAGGAAAACAACAGACGCAAAAGGCCCGTAGGCTTTTTTAACGCAGGCCCACTGTGCTGGAACCACGATTAAATCTGAATCAGATGCCTTCCTGGATTTCCTGACCAAGTACAAGTGTCTTTAAAACTCAGACAGAACGTAATTTTGTTTTTTTTTTTTTTGTTTTTGTTTTTTTATCTCGATGTCAAATGTTCCAAGGAAGTGGCAATTTCCTTCATGAGGGTCATCATCTGAGGATGTTACTAAACTCTCAATTAATTTAAAACACAAAATAATGATATTCCCTAAGACACAAACATGGAAAAGTCAAATGTTTATATATTCGTTCTAAGGAAATATTTAATATCAGTAAAAGAAAAGCCAGTCTACCTTGATCGAAAACTAGAAAACATTTTATTTCACATTAACCGCCAAGTCCAGATATTTTTGGATTTATCCATGGTTTGCCACAAGCCTACAATAATATCACCACAGACAGGTTTTAGTCTTCTAATGCTCAGATCTACTTCCTCACACTGGCTCTATTGAAATTAAGAACAGTCTATCAATAGCCAAGGGGGAGGGGGGAGGGGACAATGGGGAGAAGCGTTTTCAGGAATCACTGTAGAGGACACATGGAAGGAACTAAGGGGGAGGAGGGAGGCTGGGGGGGAGGTGGGGGCTGGGAGGAGGGGGGAGGGGAGAGGAGAGGATGCAAATAACTGTAATTGAACAAAAATAAGGTAATTAAAAAAAATTAAAAAAAAAAAAGAGACCCTTGTCTCCCTTGTAGCAATACGCTTGCTGAAATTCTCAGAAGTCTAACTTTCAAGACATAATAATGATAATGACAACCACCACAATGACAACAATACCCTTTTGGTTGGACAATTGAAACGTGTTAGTATCCTTAACCTAAGAACTCGCTTGGACAAAGGAAAGCAACACTGTTTTTCTCTCAGTTTTATGTCTACCCTCACCCTCATGGTTGATTCAATCTCTGAATTCACATGGATAGAAAGCAGGTAAGGGTTGACTCCCATTAGGAAAATGAGAATATTGTTAAAGCAAAGATAGAATAATATAATTTGGCTAAAATTCAGCTAATCAAAAGCCTTTGATTCACCCAATAATTATAAAACTATCCAAAAACTAAAAATTAAAAAAAGAAAATGTGGTCTGTTCTTTCGACATTATGCAGGGACCCTAACTTAGGCCTCAGAGGGGTGCACTTTTTCTCCCCCAACCCCTCTAAATCTTACAATTTTGTCAATTGAGATATGATTAACAAATAAAATTATAAATAACTCCTGTCTCTTGGCAAAAGTGAAGATAATAGCATGATTCCATAGGACAGTGACCAGTTTCATATCAAATTCAGCAATCTTGTGCTAGTATTTCTTTTTCTTTTTTCTTTTTTTGGCTATAACATTTTCAGTTCATTGGCTGGCATGCCCTGGTGTGGTGTGGAGACCTTTGAGTAAGTGTTAATTACCCTCAATTAATACAATATAAAATGGAGGAGTAAAAGAAATCATTGGAGGAAAAAAATAATTGGAAACAAAGTCATCATTGCTTCATAGCTCCTAGTCTGGTTGAACGAAGAGTATGAACTTTTTTCCCTGATAGTGAAGTGATTTCTAGATATTTTTTTGGAAGGAGTTTCTTTGTCCATTACTTCTCCCCAACCCCACCCCAATGCTCTAGGCTCTGGCCTTTGAAAAGAGTACCATACTTTGTATTATCGTGACTATACCTGAGAAGGAACTGAAAAGGGTACATATTCTGGGTGCTGGTTTTCTTTATCAGCTCCCTTTCTGTAGGATTGTTTCTGTGTTCCTCATATGTGTGTGAGGATAGTAAATATACATGGGGTATTGAGACTGCTCAATGGAAGACCAATCAATTTATTAATTCCAGACACTGTGAAAGCAATGCCCTTAAAGCCAGATACTGTGCTAAGCTACATTTCCTGATTCTAGAGATGGCATTCGGAGCATCTGTTTCCTAGCAACAATTCTCAGTTATATGCTCACTTTCCTAGCCCTCAAATTAATGACCTCCACTGACAAGCATCTACTTTGGGCAATTTGAGACAATGGCTCAGGACTGGTAGGCAGAGTTAATCTGCAGTTGTCCCTGCTATCTACCCTTCTACCATACCAACAATTGTCTCCTGTGTCTGCCTGGTAATATATAACAAAGGATTCGTGGAAAGGGCCTGTGGAAAATAGGTTTTTTCCATATCTCAATCTCATTGCCAATTTTGGTTCTGACTTCCTTAACTGCTAATACTAACAAGCTTTTTGTCAGTAATTTAGTCTTTTAATCTTAACAAAACTCCAGGTTATTATACTCTCAACCATCCCTGGAGGTTGGCCAGGGGCAAAAAGTATGCCTTTTCTTTCTGGTGAGTCAATTTCCACCCAGGCCTGTATCTTTACTACAGGATATTACTGAATCTGTAGGAAGGGAATAAGCTAACCCACCTAAAATCCTGAATTCTCTCTACCAAATTTCCTAATATACAATCATGTTAGAAACATGGCTTATATTGAAAAGTACAAGAAATGACATTTTGTCCATCTGCTTGATAACAGATAACAAGAACTGCAACTTCCCTATTTGGGATTATTGTGATTCCCATTGTCTCTCAAACTACTTTTTCCTAGACAATTTCAAATTTAGTCTCTGCCACTTGTGTGCTCACATTATGATGCAAATTTCACCAACATTTAGGATAGGTACTAACACCTAATAGTTTAGCTTAAAATGGGATAGTAGTAACATTTTACCCACCATAGTACATATTTCTTAGACACTGTTTTTTTTTTTAAATTTTGTTGTGCATGTATAACTACCATTAACTTAAGAATTGTTTCTTCAATCACAAATTTAACTCTACTAAATCACTTCCTGGGAGGTCTGCGTCCCTTACTGAAATGCCAGTTGCAATGATGCAATCTAAACCCAGACTATGGAATATAATAGCAAAAATGTGTATTACTTGCAGAGCGGACCCACTAAAAGCTTTCCACACTGTCATTCTTCCCTCCCACGGTGATTTCGAAGCCATGTGTTGGTGACGTTGGGGTGAAAGAAGAGAAGGACCCTGGGTTCCTGAATTTGGAGGAGAATTGGCTTCTAATCAGGAACAGCCTTTTTGAACAGTTACATGAATGAGAAATACTGTTCCATCATTATTAAAGCATTAAATATTTTGGATGTATTATAGCAACTATTGTATCCTTATTTAAATCAGATCCTATTGAAAAAAAAATTCTGATCCTCTGTAATTGAAAGAATCACTGATGCCATCCTTAAGATCCAAAAACAGCCCTTAGAAACATGGTATTTTGTGAGTGATGAAAGTTCCAAAAGCTCCCCCCCTTTTCCTCTCCTTTATAAAATCTCTTTCCTTAACATTCCACACAAGGGTTCTTTAAGGAATGGGGTGTGTATTTGTTTCTTATGGCTGCTGTAACAAGGTCTCACAACTTGAGTGGCTTAAAACAGCAGATCATCCTCTCCTGGTTCTGGATTCCAGTTCAAGGTGTCAGGACTCCCTTAAGTCTCAAGAGACTTCTTGCCTCTTCTAGATTCTGGTAGTTGCTGGCAATCCCCAATTTTCTTGATGCATGTCTATGTTTCTGTGTCCAAATCTGCCTCTTCTTACAAGACCAGCAGTCACAGTGAACTTCGGGCCCACCCTAATGCAGTATGACCTCATCTAACTTGGTTACACCTGCAAAGACCCTATTCCAATGAAGGTCATATTCTGAGGTTCCTAATGAACATGAATTTTGAGGCAACATTACCCAGTACAGTGTGAAAGGGAATAAGAAAAAGGTTAAGGGAGGAGGTCTTTTGTAGATAAGAATGCACTAATATTCAGAATAAATTTCCATACATGAATAATATCATAAAAGGCGACTATTTGCTATAATTTAAAAATGTAAATGAAGGGTACATATGGACATGAGGAAGACATCAAGAGTGACCAGTACTGAAACTGACAATGACCTTTTAATACTACATTTTGGTAGGATCTTTTCCAGGGTCAAGACTGTGGTTCTCAGCAACTTAATTTTGACTTTGATTTTGAAATTATTATTTATATTGGGTTAGACATTCACAATCAAATATATTCACTAACTCACACACCACTAGCAGGATATCGGTTTAAGCATTCACTAAACTATATAATGACAGCAGCTTACAAATTCAAAATAAAACATAAATGACCAGAAAATACATAATTCTATGCAAAACTTTACCTTAAAATGACTAAGCATAAAATTTAGAGTTGCTTATTAAACTTGAAAATGTGTTGAAGACATATACCTGTCAGTTTCCCATTTCCCCAACGTTCTGTGCCTCTTTTCAATAAATTAGTATGTATATTCTCCCACTTGTCAATCTGTTCTAAAACTGACACCATGATTTTTGAATAAAGTAAAATAATAAATTAAGTCAGCTTGTGTCAAAAAAGATACCATAAATTACTTCTATAAATACTGAGTCAGTATACACTACGTGCCACGGCTGGGCTAGGTACTTGGGATAATATTCTTAAACTCAGTGGCTTTCTGTCTTTAACCCTGGCATACCACACTCTATAAACAGATGGGCCTTTGATTACAGCTAAAACCTTTCTATCAGCAAGTAAAGCACTTTAGCTTTCCCAAGGTACACACTTAAACCAGAACTGTACCTAACACAGAAAGCGATTGTCTTGGGGTTGCTTCATTTTTTTACTTCGACTTTATGATATTTGAGTAGCTTTTTAATATAGTTATAATAGTAAATCAGATATAGCTATTTTAAAACCTAGGTCAACATTAAAATGAAGACTAAATTATTCTGATCCCCCATCTTCCTAAAATATGTATGTTAAACTCTCAAGATTAGAGAATAATCCTAATTCTACTTATGATTTGTACAGATGGATTTGCATAAATTATTCTAAGCTATATTAGTTTTTCTTAAGTCAGAAACTGAATAATTTAAAAAGAAAGCATTAATTAAATTCAGACTTAGGTAAGGGAAGACTTTATTCAAAAAGACTAACTGCACTCAGGGAGGGGAACTATGACAATAGGGAGACTATGCCAAATGTATGAGATCTATAAATCTCTCAAAGGTCAGGCAGAACTGAATTTTATTAATAGGAAAAGCAAAACTAGAAAGAACTCAGCCTGAGAGAGTGTGATGAGCTGGTGCTGTGATGAAGCAGTTAATCAAGAATGTTCTTCAGCAGATTCTCAGAAGGCGCCCAGAAAGGAGAAACTGACTAAATTTTTATCAAGACAGGTTACCTGGCATTTTGTCCATATTGATCAGTGGCATGAAGAGTTCAGCTATCATTTATGAGACAAAGAATGGGAATTTGAAAGGTCTGTGTCTAGCCTTTCCACAGATAAACCAGAGGGTCAATCCAGTGATAGTTCTCTGCGGTAGGCCATTACCTAAAACAGAAAGTGGAGAGGAGGTGGACTTTCTTAACTGTTGTTTTCCAGGAGCACAAGGATGAGGTAAAGTTCAACATGGTCAGAAGGAAGCTAAGCCAATCAAAATGGAGAGACAACTAATACCCCAACATAGGTTAAGTTGTGCTCCTAACTAAACCCTTGGCCACTGCATGCTTAAACCAAATCACACACTTCAGGCCAACTGCATTCCACGCAATCAATGCCAAGTACTTATTAAATATTTATCATAAGATTAAAAATAGGAATCACATCTTAGTTTACTTTTTCTTCTACAATCTTCAAAAACGTGTATCTTGTTTGCAAAATTGGCATATAGATCAGATGATTAGGTGTAATGCCTCCTTAGAAACACAACAATCTTAATTGCAAATCCATTAAGTAAAGATCCTTTCTTCTACTTTAAATTTTAGAATGTCAATTGATTCGAAATAATTTATATGCGCTGTGATTAAACCTCCTTACAAAAAAAGTACATGAAATATAGCACATAAATGAGCTGAAATTTAATAGGCCTGTTTCATCTTTTAAATCTCATATTATTTTTGCATGAACACGATTTACTGAAATTGAGTCACATCTTATCAAAAGGTTACATGTAATACACATTAAAACATATTTAATATGTACTTTTTCCACATTAAGATTTAGAGGATGTTATATATTTTTTCTAGAGTCTAAGATATGTAACAGTTTTCTTTCTTGCTATTTCATTAGAAATTGCACACATCTTAATAAATAACTTAACCACTAAAAAAAGGATGGCAATTAAGGGAAGCAGAATTAAATCAGATTATATAAAAAGCTAACTGAACACAAATAAGTGGAGAGGTGGTGATTTAGCTGTGTATTACTGTGCCTCAGGAAAATTCCAGAATGGAAATTTCACAGAATTTTTTTCTATCTAGTTATAGTTATAGAAAGAATATTAGAAGTTATTTTTTAGACATAAGATAAACTAGATTGAACACTTAAAAAAAGCTCATTTTCTTGTATCCTTGTCTATACAATAAATGCTCACTGGGGTTTGAGAAAGTATATAAGAATAAACTTTCTCCTATCCTGGCAAAAAGAAAAAAGTATCCATAAATTCTTCACCTTTGCATCCTTTGGAAATCTGGAGTAACCAACATAGAATTGTTGCAGTAACTATTTTCTCAAACGCACATTATGAGGAGAGGAAAAAATATCACAAGTATAAGAATCAACACTTTAAACAAAATTTGCAAACAAAAATGCTGGAAGGAAGAATATAAAGAGTAATTATAACTGCATTATTTATCTAGAAAAAGCTTACTCTCTTTCTAGGAATAATTCAAGGCTCTCTGAGGTCTCCCCTAGTACCCCTAGGCAGTCCGTTTCATCCTGAATGTGAGTTCAATTTAATTTATATAGTGCCTGATATTTCTCCTTTATGTTTTATATGACTTAAAAAGGGGGACATGATGAAATAAGTAACTAAAATCTAGATGAATGCAATATATTCTTTGAACCTGACAAAGAAAAACGAAACCTCCCTATATCACCCCTGCTCATCGTATTATTTAATAATATATAGCGAATATTTGATCTATGTTTCTAATATAAATTCTTAGTTTTAGTGTTACCATGACAACATTCTAACCAATTAATGTATATACTATGCAACGTGGTATACCTATCTGAAAATTGGGGTGGCTGCCAACATTCTTTCTTGGTTTTTGATGTGTGAGTTTGATTAAATACTATATTTAACCTTTCAAAAGTACCTTTAAAAATTGAAAATTTCATGTTTAAAAGGAAAAAAAAATATGAAAACTGATATATCCAGGGCCACAAGTAAACTTGGTTTGTGGTATCTCTATGACATGCCTCAGCATATGCCTGTTTTGCCCTATGAGAAATAAAATGCTTAGAGATTTTTAAACGCTCACAAACAAAAGAGTTATCTAGCAACTGTCTTTATTTTCTACATTCTTATTGGAATACCTTACTTATGTAATACAGGGCTCCTTGATTGAGATCTACCTCTGTTAACTATCCAAGCTTTGGAAAATTTAAGTAGTTTATAGAGTACATATAAATTCTTGAATCTGATTAGATTTTTAAATATCCAAACATAGAAATATACATTTTCAATAAGTAACTGTAAAAAGCAATTAATACAAGTAGAAAAAAATTAAGGCTCTAAATTTGATCCCTAAATTTTAGGATCAAATAAAAACAGAAACTAAGGACCACACATCCCCCACCTTGGGATCACTTTGAACCAACTCCAGCACAAGAGTAATTACTGATATTTTTCACTTTAGGAAAATATTAACAATCCTGACCTTAGAATGACATGCTACTTGATTGCTTTTCATAAATTAGGAGCAGAAAAATAAAGTACAGTCATCCATTAGCGTTTATTTATTAATGTATACTTTAAATATAGCAATAGCAAAAATATATGCAGAGTGTGAGTTTATATATATGTATATATTTGATATATATATAATATAGGAGTAAAAGAATGGTATTTCCAGACTTTTGAATTTTAAGGAAGATAAACACCATTTGGATAAAGATTTTCTTAAATTTTAAGAAAACGATTACTCTTTAAAACTCTCTCTCAGAACTGGGTGGTCAAGATGGCAACATAGATGGACATGGCTCACCTCTTCACACAATCACATCAAAATTACAACTAAAATATAGCCCTGACTGGTATAGCTCAGTGGATTGAGTGCGGGCCTGCAAATGAAAGGATCACTGGTTCGATTCCCAGTCAGTGCACATCCCTGGGTTGTGGGCCAGGTCCCCAGTAGGAGTGTGTGAGAGGCAACCATACACTGAAGTTTCTCTCCCTCTCTTTCTAGCTCCCTTCTCCTCTGTCCAAAAATAAATAAATAAAACCTTATAAAAATTACAATTAAAATGGAGAACAACCATCACTCAGAACTGTCAGAACTGAGATGAATGGAAGCCTAACATCCATGGAATTAAAGAAACCACATCTATCCAGAGAGGCAGGAGGGGCACAGATGCGGAAAGAGCCGGTCCCTCACCCAGGGTGGTGGATGAAAATTTGGGAGGACACTGAGGGAAGCTTGAGGTCACAACCCTAAGTGCTCCCCAAGTCCGGTTCACATGGCGAGGACATCTGTCTCCTGGAAGAAATCTGCCAAGCAAGCTGAGATCTATGAATGGGAAGAGGATCAAGCCCAAAGAAGAGAAAGGTGCTTCTGAGGGTTTCCAGTCAAGATGGAGGCTAGGAAGACATGCTTCACCTCATTGCACAACCATAAGAAAAAACACAACTAACTTAAAAATGAAAAACATTCAGAACTGCCAGAAAAACACACAGAAATGGAAGGAAGTCTGACAACCACAGATTTATTCATCCAGATGGACAAAAGAGGCAGAGATGAGGAGTCCAGGTAGAGAGGAAGAGGTGTGGCAGTGGCTGGCTGAATGGGAGGTCCCACATTCATGTGTGGTAGATAAAAATCAGGGGGACACCTTGTGAGTGAGTAATCCCAGCCCCAGGCCAGACCGCACAGCCTAGGGTTCCAGCACTGGGAAAAAATAAAGACTCATGACTTGTGGCTGTAAACTCAGTGGAGGTTGGGCAGCAGAAGAAAATGCTGATTTTCTTTTCAGAAGAAAGTGCCAGGCAAGCCCTGAGAAGTCAGCCAGCAGTGACACTGCTGACCCCTCCCCCCGCTCCTCTTTGATGCCTCCTCCTAGCACAGAGCCACAAAACAGCCAAGGAGGTTGTCCCACCCTGGCAAATACCTAAGGTTCTTTCCCATAAACAGGTGCACTAAGACAGGAAATCAAAGTGGCTCTACCTAGTACACAGACACAGGGAGGCTGCCAAAATGAGAAAAAAAGAAATATGGCCCAAATGAAGAAACAAAACAGAATTCCAGAAAAAGAACTACATGATACAGAGATAGCCAAACTGTCAGATGCAGAGTTCAAAACACTGGTGGTCAGAATACTCAAAGATCTCATTAAATACTGCAAAAGCATAAGTGAAGAAATGAATGCTATACTAAGGGAAATAAAGAAAAATCCACAGGAAACCAATAATGAAGGGAGAGTATCTGGGATTCAAATCAATGATTTGGAACATAAAGAAGAAATAAACTGTCAACCAGAACAAAATGAAGAAAAAATAATTTAAATAAAAAGGAGAGTTGAAGAAGACTCTGGGACATCTCCAAAAGGGCCAACATCTGAATCATAGGGATGCCAGAAGGAGAAGAGAAAGAACAAGAAATTGAAAACTTATTTGAAAAAATAATGAAAGAGAACTTCCCTAATTTGGTGAAGGAAATAAATATGCAAGTCCAGAAATCAAGAAAGTCCAAAACAGTTGGACCCAAAGAGGACCACACCAAGACATATCATAATTAAAATGCCAAAGGTTAAAGATAAAAAGAAAATCTTAAAAGCAGCTGAAGAAAGGCACAGAGTTACCTACAAAAGAGTTCCCATAAGACTATCAGCTACTTCTCAAAAGAAACTTTGCAGGCAAGAAGGGACTGGCAAGAAGTATACAAAGATGAAAAGCAAGGACTAACAACCGAGATTACTCTATCCAGCAATGCTATCATTTAGAATGGAAGGACAGATAAAGTGTTTTCCTGACAAGGTAAATCTGAAGGAGCTCATCATCACCAAGTCCTAATTATATGAAATGTTAAAAGTGTCTTATTTAAGAAAAATATCAAAACTATGAACATTAAAATTACAACAAACTCACAGCTATCAACAACTGAATCTAAAAAACAAAAACAAACTAAGTAAACAACTAGAAGAGGAACAGAATCATAGATATGGAGATCATCTGGAGGGTTATCAGCTGGGAGGGGGTTGGGGGAGAATGGAGGAAAAGATAATGGGATTTAGGAGAATTGGGTATGTACAAAATAGACAGGGGGATGCTAAGAACAGTATACACAATGGGGAAGCCAAAGAACTTATATGTACAACCTACAGATATGAACAAAGAAGAGGATTCATGGAAGGAAGGGGTAAACTAGGCAGAGGAGGGCGAAGGGGGAGAAATTTGGGACAACTGTAAAAGCATAATCAATAAAATATACTTTAAAAAAATTTTAGAGGGCTCCACACCAGGATCCCTCCAGCACAGTGTTCCAATGCCAAGAAGGTAAGTCCCCACAACTCTGGCTGCAATCCTAGCAGGGATTGAGTTGACAGAAGAAATTTCTAGAGCCCCAAGAAGTTCCTCTTAAAGAACTCATAGACAGACTCACCTACTCAGACTCACTCCCTCTCAGTTCCAGCACCACAGTATCAGCCTGAAAGGCATCAGTGGTATAAAGGGAGAAACTAAAGTGTCATCAAGGTGAGCAGCAGCCATTGGCCCTTTTCTAAACGCTCCCCTACAGAACCAGCAGGCTGGTGTCTTATCTGAGACTCTATCAACCTGGTAATACTATTTGACCCACTTGGAGATCCTCAAAGACTTTGCCCTATCCAGTTTACATGCCTACCCAAACTGCTTTTCCATACGAATGGCTGGTCTTGCCTCATGCTTCACAACTTCCTAAATCCTATCAAACAAGCAATGGCTGGCACCAGGGAGCCCCAGGCCCAGCACTAGCAGCAGCCAGCCTAGATTCACAGCTGGGCTATGCCTAGAAATCTCTAAGCCCAGCAAAGGTAGCAGCCATCTAAGAGTGCTTTATAGCTCAGGCAGGGTGGCCCCCGGCAAAACACAGGTGAGGGCAAACCTTGGCCTGTGCCACCTGGGAAACCCCAGGGACAGCACCCAGTGGACAGCTACTAACCACATCGGAGGACCACCACCCTGCCCCTGCACAGCTGATCTTCCACAGAGGGTGGAGGTGGGTGGTTAGCGGTCATAGCCAATTCTTGCAGCTGACTGGCCTGAGTAAATCCCTCCTATTGATCTGCCAACAGCGACTGAGGCTCAACTACAAGAGGAAGGTATATTCAGCCTACACAAAGGGCACATCTCGAGTACCCAGCTTGGGCGATAGGGGGCACTGTGTCACTGGAACCTACAGGACACCTACTACATTAGGCCACACTACCAAGACATGGAGTCAAAGCAGCTCCACCTAACACATAGAATCAAGCACAAGGGGGCTGACAAAACAAGGAGACAAAGAAACATGGTCCAAATGAAAGAACAGATCAAAACTCCAGAAAAAGAGCTAAATGAAATGGAGATAAGCAATCTATCAGATGCAGAAACACTGGTTCTAATGACACTCAAGGAAATTAATGAGGACCTCAACAGCATAAAAAAGGTCCAGTCAGAAATGAAGGATACACTAACTGAAATAAAGAAAAATTTACAGAGAAATAACAGTACAGTGGATGAAGTCGATGATCAAATTAATAATATGGAACATAAGGAAGAAAAAAGCCCCATCAGAACAAGAAGAAAGGAGAATCCAATAAACTAAGGGTAGTGTAAGCAGACTCTGGGACAACTTCAAGAAGTCCATCATAGGGGTGCCAGATGGGGAAGAGAAAGAACAAGAAATTGTAAATCTATTTTAAAAAGTAATGAAAGAAAAATGCCCTAATTTGGTGAAGGAAATAGACATGCAAGTCCAGGAAGCACAGAGAGTCCCAAACAAGACTGATGCAAAGAGGCCCACTCCAAGACAAATCATAATTAAAATGCCAAAGGTGAAAGATAGAGAATCTTAAAAATAGCAACAGAAAATAAGTTAGTTACCTATAGGGGAGTTCCCATAAGACTGTCAGCTGTTTCTCCAAAGAAACCTCGCAGGCTAGGAGGGACTGGCAAGAAATATTACAAGTCATGAAAAACAGGGGCCTACAGCCAAGACCGTTCTACCCAGCAAAGCTGTCATTTATAATTAAAAGGCATATAAAGAGCTTTCCAGACAAGAAAAACTAAAGGAGTTCATCATCACCAAACTATTATTATATGAAATATTAAAGAGACTTACTTCAGAAAAAGAAGAAGCTCAAAACTATGAACAATAAAATACACATCTATCAACAATTGAAGCCAAAAACCAAAGTAATCAACCAAGAACAACAAACACAGAATTAAAGATACAGAGAACATTTTGATGGTTGACAGATGGGAGGGGGGTGTTGGGGAATGGGTGAAGAGGGGAGGTGATTAAGAAGTACAAATATGTAGTTGCAGAATAGCCATGGGATGTACAGTATAGGAAATGGAGTAACCAAAGAGCTTATACACATGACCCATGGACATGAATAATGACGGGGGCTGCCTGAGGGAGTCAGGGGGACTGGGTGGAGGAGGGGAAATGTGGAAAAATTGGGACTGTAATAGCATAATCAATAAAATATAATTTAAAAAAGAAAAAAAAAAAAAAAAAAAACGAATGAACCAGAAGTCAACAATAACGAAGAAACCTCTCTCTGTTTTGATTTTATTTTTTGCATGAGCTGACAACCTGTTGGAAGTATAGAGATATGCTGAAGAGCAATGCCACTTTTACTTAAGAATTCAAATGTTGCTTTATTTCTGTTAAACAATCAAGTATCACATTGAAAGTGTAGGATTTTTTTCTATAAAATGCATATGATTATATGTAACTATATCACCTTGGTTCTTAGGGAAAAAAAGTAACTACGGCAAAAGTGAATTTCTGAGTTCTTGCACGATTGTACATTTTTATTCTATGCCTATCTTAAGACTTGATTTAAAATTATTTTCCATGTGCATGAATCCATTATTTACTAGAATATACATTGTTGCTGGTTAGGTGGATGATGACATTTTTTTTTTTTTGACTACTTGAAAACAACATTTCAGTCTCCCTCTTTTAGGGTAACATTTTCTCCTTTAAAAATTAAAACAGAAGAGATTAGGTTTGCTTCCTTTTATGTATTTCACACTTCTGGGATCACTTCAATCTGAAGATTCCAAGTATTTCAGCTCAGGGGACATTTTGTCTTTTAATTGTTATTTTATCTACTCTGGCATCTTGCTCCATTCTTTCTGGCATTTTCATGAGATAGAATTGAAAATTCAGGCCTATTCTCTTTGAATTTTATCTTTTCTTATTTTTTAGTATTGTTCAGTACAGTTGTCCCCATTTCCTCCCACTGCTCTCCCATTCCGTTCCACCCGCACTCCAAGAAAGAATCCTCACCTATTGTCCTTGTCCACGGGTCTTTTCTACATGTTCCTTTCCGTAACCCTTCCCCTTCTTTCCACCGTTATCCTCTCTCCCTCCTTCACTGTCAGTTTGTTCTTTATTTCCATGTCTCTGATTCTATTTTGCTCACGTTTGTTTTGTTTATTAGGTTCCACTTACAGGTGAGTTCACATGGTATTTGTCTTTCCCTGTCTGGCTTATTTCACTTAGCACAATGCTCTCCAGTTCCATCCATGCTGTTGTGAAGGGTAGGAGTACCTTCTTTCTTTCTGCTGCGTAGTATTCCATTGTGTAAATGTACCACAGTTTTTTTTTTTTTTTTTTTTTTTTTTTTTTTTTTTTTTTTTTTTTTTTTTTTTTTTATCTACTCATCTATTGACAGGCACTTAGGCTGTTTCCAGCACAATTTGGCTATTGTAAATAACACTGCTATGAACAATGGGGAGCATAAGTTCTTTTGAATTGTCCTTTCAGGATTCTTTGGTCATAATCCCAGCAGTGGAAATAGCAGGTCAAAAGGCAGTTCCATTTTTAGTTTTTTGAGGAAATTCCATACTGTTTTCCACAGTGGCTGCACAGTCTGCATTCCCACCAACAGTATACTAGGGCTCCCTTTTCTCTACAACCTCTCCTTGCTGTTTGTTGATTTGTTAATGATGGCCATTCTGACTAGTGTGTTGTGGTATCTCATTGTGCTTTTAATTTGCATTTCTCTGATGACTAATGGTGTTGAGAATCTTTTCATATGCCTATGGATCCTCTGAATGTCCTCCCTGGGGTAGTGTCTGTTCAGTTCCTTTGCCCATTTTTTAATTGGATTGGTGGAGTTGTGTAAGCTCTTCATATGTTTCCAAGAGCAAACCCTTGCCCAAGGTATCATTGGCAAGTATGTTTTCCCATACGATTGGTTCTCTTTTCATTTTGCTGATATTTTCTTTAGCTGTGCAGAAGTTTCTAGTTCAATGTAGTCCCATTTGTTTATTCTTTCCTTTATATCCCTTGCCCTAGGTGATATATCAGTGAACATATCGCTGCGTGGGATATCTGAAATCTTCCTGCCTATATTCTCCTCTGGGACTTTTATGGTGTGACATCTTATATTTCAGTCTTATCCACCTTGAATTTTGGTTTATGATATAATTTCATGATCTAGTTTCATTTTTCTTGCACGTATCTATCCAGGTCTCCCAACACCATTTATTCAAGAGGCTAATTTCACTCCATTTTATGCTCCTGTCCCCTTTGTCAAGCATTAATTTGTCATAGAGACGTGGGTGTATTTCTGGGCTCTCTATTCTGTTCCATTGGTCTGTGTGTCTGTTCTTACGCCAGTACCAGACTATTTTGATATGATATGATATGATATATGATATATATGTGTTTGATATGATAAATGTGTATAGTTAAGTAACCAATGCCCATTTCCAAATATAGAACATTTCCATCACTAGAAAAATTTGTTATGCTCCATTCCAGCCAGTCACTACCACTCCCATCCCCCACCAAAGGTAACAACTGTTCTAATTTCTCTCACCACAGATTTCTTTTGTCTGGTCTTAATGTTTATATAGAGTCATATTTTATACACTTATTCTTGGGGAATTTAGTGGTCTCTTTTAATTAACTCCATATCTGTGATATTCTTCCACTTTGTTTTATATATTGATTCATTTATTTTTATTATTCTGTAGTGCTGATTTATATGAATATAACACAATCTATACATCATTCTATTGAGAAAACTCTATTTTCAGCTATCAGTAGTAATATTGCTTGGAAATTCTTAAACATTTTTGTGTGTGTGTATGGACATATGCCTTCATTTTGCCCACATAAATACCCTGGAGTCGAATTGCTGGGCCTTACTGTAAGTAAACATTTAACAGTATAAAAAACTGACAAATTTCCAAATTCAAAAAACAAAAACTAACCAGTATTCTCTATAATCTGTCTGAAGATCCTTTCAGACCAGAGCAGGAGAAAATATTGACTGGGATAAATACAGCTAATTTTACTATCATTTACTAAGTATGTGTTTAACAACTGCATTTGGGACAGATTGATATAAATTCTCCCATCCTAGCTAATTCCAAGCTATCAACATAACATCAACCAACTCCCAAGATTCCTTAAAATTTCACAACTGGTTTTTCCAGAAGTCAGCTTTAGTACCCCACTGGCCATATCATGTTATGTGTAGCAACAGTAAAAAATGAAAAAAATAAGAATAAAGCTAGGCAACTTACTGGCCCCTGTGGCTTACCTCCTCCTGAAATATCTCCGTGAAAATGGAACAGATAAATAAAAATGTTTATTACATGCTAAATATATGCCAAGTAACAGGCTAAGGGTTTTTGATGAAGTATCTCTTTAAATCACTTAATACCTATACTACTAGGATGAAAAGTACATTTTTGTAGATAAAGAAACAGACACAATTAAGTGAAATATTTTCCCAAAATCTCACATCTAGAAAATCATGAAGCATTTCAACACAGACATTCTGGTGCCAATGCTCACATACTGAACGTTATATTACTACAGTTTCCATTATTCTAGAAATAACACAAGATTGTGTTTACCATTTAAGTACCAGTTTTTCACAATTTAAAACCCTATAAGCATGCCAAATAGACACTTGATAGAGGTAACTGTTCAATTATATATTACACAAACTTTACAGAATCCACCCAGTATTTCATTTGTGGGGGTGGGGAGAACCTCGAGAGATTATAATTATATAGGAAGCAAATTTGAAGTCTAGAATCAAGCAATCATAAGGGAAGAATGACTCTGTATTGCATTCAAAAGCAATTCACACTAAATTAATATTATGTTAAGTCAGTTCTATGAATGTTTAGGCAAACTGGACAAACGATATATTTACTAATTCATAACTTATCTACATATATAACAAAATTTTGGTGCTCTGATTATAAGTACTGCAGAATAAAAACTATGTCTCAAGTTCACCAAAGTTCACCTCATGAGCAAAACTGAAATGTCAGCGCTCGACAGTAAGCACTGATCCCAGAATGTCAAAGCCCCAAACAAGTCTGACCTGTGCACTCCGGATAAAGGCAGCAGGGAGCTGTTAGCCTTGTCAAAAGACAGTTGGCCCCTAAAGTGATCTTGATAAGGAAAGAACTTTCTGATCTTCCATTACTTTTCAGCCAGATGTTTGAGAAATTTTCGGGGCAGGCGTGACTTCAACCGAGAGGAAACAAAGGCAGGATGAAGAAACGAATACAGATGGCGCCTACGGGGGCCGAGGAGGAACGCACCAATGCGAATGCACCCACCAATAGATGCATGCACTAATGCGGATGCACGCATCAATGCGGATGCATGCACCAATGCGGATGCACCCACCAATAGATGCACGCACCAATGCGGATGCACGCACCAATGCGAATGCACCCACCAATAGATGCATGCACCAATGCGGATGCACGCATAGGTCCGCATGCACGCATCTATGCGGATGCACACATCTATTCGGATGCATGCATCTATGCAGCCGCATGCATCGGTCCGCATGCACGCATAACCCAGCTGCTGCAAATTGACGTGATTCACGCTGCCGTTCAGTCACCAAGGGGTGGCAAAATGGTACCTGGGCACTTCCAAGAATCGGCCAAAAAAGATGGTCCTAGATGTTATGTTCTCCCTGCTGTTGTGCGAGCGCAACACGTGCAGCTTCTGGAGTGGAGGGACCACAAAGTCATTTATAAGAGATGCACACCGTCTACTTATGCTGAGCTCTCCAGGGCCCAGGCAATCTGTGCATCTCACCAGAGCTGGCACAAGGATACATCCTGCTCCTCACACATATTTGGACAGCATGTGCAAGCTGGCCACCGTCTTCAACTCTTAGAAAGCCTGCTTTGTCTTGGATGAGTTTTTGATGGGAGGGCGATGTCCAGAACACCTAGGAGGAGAGTGTGCTCAAGTTTGTGCAGCAGGTGGATATGCTGCAGCTGAAGGATGAGCCCAGCTCAGTTTGCTGGGGACGAAGAGGCCATCTTAGCCCCTGACCTGGGCCAGGTAGGGGTGTGGGGAACTGCTGGAGAGGAAGGCAGGGCAAGAGACAGGGCTGCTTCTCTCATGCACCTCCCAGGGCCTTTTCCTGGTGGGACCCAGCTGCCCTTCCTCTACTACCTTGCCTTTTAAAAAATATTTTTTCTTTTAATTAAAGTTTACTATCAATATAATTTTGTATTAGTTTCATATGTACTGCAGAGTGGTTAGATGAGCATAGACTTTACACAGCGTTCAACCCAATAATTCCGTTACCCATCTGGCACCATAGTTACTGCAATATATTGACTATATTCCCTATGCTGTGCTTTACATCCCTGTGATTATTTTGTAACTACTAATTTGTACTTATTTAAACCCAGGGTGGTTCAATGGTAGTATTCTCATCAGCCATGTTGAAACATGCATTTGTTTCTCTGCCTTGCCTTCTTTGAAGGGATCTGTGGGCTCAGGACCCTCAAACATCCCTTTCCACCAGCCCCTGCCTTGTTTCTCTCTTTCCTACTAAGGTTTTTGGGAGCTTAGAGCCAGGAAAATGTGTCCAAAAGAGAGGTGCTGTTTGGCTTTCATTCCCTGCCTTTGAAGAACTACTATCCCAAACTTCATCCCCTCCCTTATAGCAAATATATAAATATATCAAGTTAAAGGGAGAAGGTTTTAGGGAGCCTCTCTTCCCCCTGCTCCATAGCCACTTCCACCTCTTCCCCCAGGCAGCCAGGGCATCTTCTCTGTCTGGGAGAGGGGCTTCTGTGTAGTGAGATGGAATTCCTTCTCCCTCATCTTCCCCTTTCTCTTTGTTGGCTGCAGTGGGGCCTCTGCACACTTGAAGGAAAGGAAGGTTTGGGAAGGCTGGACTTTAGGGAAGCTTTGTACCTGCCCCTCCTCACTCCTTGTTCTGGGTGAGGCAGCAGCTTAGGGGAACAGGTGATGTCTGACTTTATTTCCTTCACTCTGAAACAAAAGGAAAAGGATTTTTGAGGGGAATTTTTTTTCTTTTTAATGTAAAGCATATCAAGGAAGAAAGCCATTTACATCTCTGATTTCTTCACTGTAATCTAAATCTCCCAAAGTAGAAACCCGAGTTGCATTCTATTCATTCTGAAGCAGATGAAAATAAGTTCAGACTATGCAAAATTGTGTTCTTGATTAAGTATTGCTTCACAATTTTCACTTCACATTTCTGCCTTCTTATACTTGCACTAGTAGCATTCTCTAAATGTTTTTGAGGTTTAAGTCTCAAAAGACTGTGTTTCTTATATGCAAAACAATACGCTCATATTTAAAAATTTAACTCATCAGTATGTCAGCATATCATTAGGTGCACAATACCAGTGTGTTAATACTAAAGGAGACTTTCCCCCTCACATTTAGAAGAAATGATTCTTCCTATGTAAAATGGATTTGCCATATTTCTGGTCTTTTTATTTACTTTTATTTACTTTTTATTTACTTTTTTATTTTTTCACTTTGTAAAATGTGGAGAGTTTCATTGATTAGAACTTTAATCCTGAATCATGCACTTCCTATCTGACCTTAAATGATTTAAATATTTTTAACTTTATATGAGTCATGCATTAAATGGGATATTGGTGCCCATTTCATAAGATTTTCCTGATATTACAATGTACATATAACATAAAACAATTCCAGGAATATAATGAGTTTACTTATTTACCTTCTATTTTGTTTGCTCAAATAAGTTACATCCTCAGTACTCTCGCAGTAACAGTGTCAACTGTTCAGCTCCTGGTGTATTTATTTAGTGCCGTCTTCCAAGTTCAGGGCCCAAGTTGACTAAATAAAACTACTTTAAGCCAGAAAACATTTAGCATTAGTACCATCTTACCTTTCCTCAATTTAAGCTTCCCCTTAACTACCGTCATATTTATGCAACATTCCCACACCTCAGGGTCCCCCACTTTCATCTGTAATTTCTCTGCTCTTACAAATGCTTCATATTTTACAAATGGTGACTATTCTACCTACTGCTCCTACTTCTACACAGGGCTGGTCATTTCTGAATGAGTGCAATAACGTTCTACTTGACATACCTGCTCCTACATAATTGACTTTTAACCCATTATCTATACTAATGGCAAGTAGTTGTTTCAATTTAATAACATTAATCACACAATAATAAAATTCCTGGCTATTTTTTCCAATGCCTTCTATAAGAATCCCAAACATTTTCTCATGGAACACAAATCCTTTCACAACCTAAATCTATCTTTCTCTGTTGACCACAGTATTGATTATCATTGGTGTACTATAGGCAGGGTCTCAGTGTTCCATGGTTGCCCGGGTCCCCTGCATTCATGTGTGCCTATATAACCGTGTGTGCCTATATAACTGTATGTGCCTGAGACACCGCTTTTTTATTGTTTTGTTGTAACATCTATGAGAGCTCCATAACTCACCCCAGATATCTTTTCTTCTTTTACCAGGTCTCTCACTTCCTAGGTCATCTATTGTGGCAACAGACACTGTGTTGGGCATTGATCTGCTTATGGTTTTTGTCCCCTCACTAGACTGTAGCTCCTTGTTGAAGAACTAACTAGCGTGTTGCCTGACGCATACTACAATTGACACTGATCCCTCACCTCCTTTCCTGCCCACTACAATCGTGGCTACTAATAGAATTAATAGGTAAAGTGTGCTAAGATCACCATATACCAGAAAGTATTCTAAGCTTTTTTTGAACCATTTATACCTCACTACAGCACTCGATGTCAAGTGAATGTCCCCATTTAACAAATCAAGAAATGGAGAGAAAATGTTTAAGTCATTTGCTCATGGTCACACAGCTAATAAATGGCAAATCCAAAAGTCAACTGAGAAACCCAGGTCTCAGAGCATGGCCTTTCAACCACTAATAATTACTGATGATAACTTCCTCATTCACTGCTCCAAGTAAAGTTTTCCAGAGTTTTAAATAGCATTTAAATAATAATTTAAATCTTTGAGAACACACTTCAGTTACACAAAGCATTATATTGTTTTAAGTTAAGTAGTTTCACACTAAATTAGATGCAAGTTTAAAAAGTCAAATAGGAATTTGAACAGTCATGCAAATTGTTAATTAGAACAACTAGAATGTATGGTTTTTGTGTCCAAATACTAAATTAGTGATGAGAAAATGTGCTTCATTTTAACAGTAATGTAGGAAATTTAAAGCATTTATTTGAAGTGCCTTGGATGGGAAAAAGTTCACAGAAGAGAGCATATTTAGCCTGGTTATATATAATGAACATATGGACAAGGGAAAACAAAGGCTACGATTCCAGTTGACTACAGTACATGGATAGAAAAATTGAGCTATGAAAACAGGTTTCATATATAAGGAAAAGAAGCTTCGTATGTTGAAAATACTAAAGGTTTCAAAGGGAGTGATAGATAGTCATAAGAAAGTAAGGGGAGACAGATTTGGGGATAAATTATAAAAAATATACCCAAAACTCTACTTAAAGAGCCTGCCCTACATTTTGCAGGAAACAAAGACCAAAAAGTATTCAAGTAGTTGTTTCTCATTGTTTTTAAATGGCTAGTTTCCTGTAAAAACACAAATATTTCTACAAAGGAAATAAATGAATCTGACATAACCATTTCTAACACCTTAGGGTTTACAACTATAATGGTTATGAGTCAGAGTCCAAAGGCTCTAGTAGGTAAGAAATGTAACTTTATTTCCCAATAAGCCAAAATGATTTCTATTTTTATGCTCCATTCTGCCCGTATGACAGGAATTCAGTTGCAGCCATTTAGGTTTCAAACCCTTCCTGGAATCATGACTAATCTCTAAAGTTTTAGAAGGTAATTGGAGGGAGAAGCAATTTGATCCCCTACCACTCCTTTACAAAGCCCTTCTTGATCCCTGGAGTAAAGCCTGGAACACTTGTATCGTATCCTTTCATCTTCCAGAATTTCTACCCTTGGCCCACACTGAATTATACTTAAGTATATAATAAAGTGAACATGTCATTCAGTGTCCTCTCCATCCCTCTAGAATTTTATAAACTCCTTGAGATTAGGCACAGATCTCTCTCTGTCCATTACTGTGTCATGCTTAGCCCCCATTCCTGGAATGTTTTCATTTTGGCATACATTTTAAAAAAGTAATAAATGAATAAAACTCCCTTGGTCAAGCTTTGCGTAAAGCTGATCTAGATGGGAGATTATTTCTGGACAGAAATAATTTAAAGCCTGTCTATGTACTTTGCACTTAAAAAATTGTTTAACCCATTTATTTGGTAAAATTTTGTTGAGAAAATACTCCTCTACAGAAATAGTTCTTAGCCATAAAGGACTGAGAGGAGACAACCTGAAGAAAGATTATTATCCGCCTCATTTGTATAGCCGTTGAAATAAATAAAGACAATACAGATGAGAAAAAACAAAAGCTATTTATTCAGAGTTTGTTATAGCAAAGGAGTTAGCCATCACCACATGCATGACTCAAAGGTAGCAGGAAAATGAGAAAGCTTTATAGTAGAAGCAGCAAACAGTTCGGGTATGTTCTCATTGAAGGATATTGTCAAGGGAAAGCTAGAGATAAGCTAACTAGAAGCTAGGCATCTTACATGATTGGTTTGGGAGCATACTTGGCTTTCATTGGTTGGTCCTGAGTAGGAATCATGGGGGGGAAATAAGGGAGCTGGCAAGTATTGACCAAGTTCCAACTGTTTTGAGCAATTGCTGCAGAGGTTGAGGTTGCCTTCCTAGCCCGGTGGCTACAGAGGTTATGGGTCAGAATTCTGTTGTCTTTCACTGTCTGGCCATTGTGTGTTTGTATCTTCAGTCACTGATAGCTCAAAACACATTTTAAGTAAATATTAGTTGATAAAGGTACTGTAGTCATACTTCATACTTTTTATATGCAGTCAATAACCCATTCCGAAAATATTTCTTAAGTATCTATTTATATTTGTTGAGCAGTGAGGATATGGCACTGAATAAGACAAGCACCATGATACCAAACCTATTTTCACAGTTGTTATTCTTTGAATACACTTGTCCAAACCAGGACAGCCTCTTTCTTGTTTCATCAACTATGAAAGCATATTAGATGTTATATTTAAAAATGTAGGCTTTGTGCACAACTGCTGTAACAATTAGGCTGCTTTCCATTGCAAGTAATTGAAAATTATTCTCAATAATGAGTTAACCTATAGTCTTATATAACTGCCATAGTCCTGCATCAATGCACCTTTCAAAACATGATGAAAGCTATACTTCTGTTTCTCTGCAATGCTGGTGGTTTTACTCTCCTACATTTTTCAGTTTCAAATTCAAGCCAACTTTGATGATAGTGGTTAATCACTAAAATAATATCACATCATACCATTTCTATATAACACACAGAAAAATGAAATTTATTTTGTAACCAACTACACAAGGAAAGCCTGTTGATTGGATCCTAATCTTTTATTAGTATCCTATTGCTACTGTGACAAGTTACCATACATTTAGTGACTTAACACGAAGTTAGTTTCTTACAGTTCTGGAAATCAGAAGAACGCAATCTGTTTTACCGGGCTGCAGTCGAGGTGCCTGCAGGACTGGTGCCTCCTGGAGTCTCTGAGGAGCGGATCTGTTTACTCCTCCGGTTTCTGCAGCTCCTCTGTGTGATTGCACGCCTTGACTGGGGTCCTTCTCTACATCTCCACAGTGGGTCCCTCTAATCTCTACTTTCCTCATTATATGACCTTCTTCCTGCTCTCTGACTTCCCGAGTCTTTCTAATAAAAACTCATGTGATTGCATTTAGTGCCCAAGGGAATAATCCAGATAATCTCTATACCACACCTTTGGAATCTAATCATATATGCAAAGTATCTTTTGCCATATAAAGTAACATTTGCAGATTCAGGAGATTAAGCCATAGACATATTTGCAAGGCCATTATTCAGCCCACCGCAGATCTCCAGCCTTGGTCTGTGGTCATTGAAATAGGCATGATTTTAGTGAATTCCCAAGACAAACGGGCTGAGATTTCAGAGCAAACTTTAAAGTTTGGAGTATGGTCAAACTCATTTTAAGTGCATCATTGCCCATAGTGGACAGGGCTAATGGGAAGGTAAATCCTCTGTTTATTTCTGCTGTAATCTGTAAAATTAATGATAGGCAAACTGCCAATATAGAAAATTAGGGGGAAAAGTGGACCTTGATCACAATAAGAAAGACCACTGTCGTTTTGTTTTATTGTTTTCTAAGGAAGAAACGTCTAGACTAAGGCTGAATAACAGAACCACAGAAATAAAAGCAGGGATGAACGGTGAGAACAGCAAAGTTACTGAAGTAGGTAACAGGACATAGGTAAGTATGGAAACATTTTCCTGAACAGGTGTGTGGCTAGGAAATAATGGAAATGTTAGAAGATATGAGAGAAAACTTAATTAGCTGTATGTATGGTGTTGAGCTCTCAATGTTTGCTGCTTAATGTAAGTTTGGTCAGTCAATTAGTGTTCTGAACTAGAAGCCTAAAATAAAGTACTTCATAAAATGAGATAGTTTTTTTAAAAAAAATTATCAAGTTAACTCTGGCAGTCAGTGTTTCAGAGTAACTGCAGTGATACTTGATTTTTCAGAGATGAACCATGTTTTAAAAGTCTACAATATTCAAGGGTATGAGAATTTCACTTTGCAGTGAGCTACAGTCTTGCCACTGCTACCTCTTAAAAAATGTAAGTTTCATGATGGAAGATTTTGAAAGGTTAAAAGAAATTATTAATAATTGTGTAAATAGAAATGAAATATTTTACATATAAATGTACTTAGAGAAATTTATTTATAAGAATGGCTATACATTCTTAATTCAAAATAAATTATTTCAAACTAATTCAAAATAAGGCTTTTATTTATCTGGAAAAAAAGCATATTTTCCAGAGAATTTAATGTCAAAATAAAGTATCAAATAGCTTCAAGTCTCATTAGGCTCACTGAGAAGTGTTGCATAGACGAATGCTCTCAACTGTTCAAAACGTTATTTTCCAGATTAGTATTTTCCTCTCAAAAGTTCTAAATATGTAAAAGTTTTGTCTTCATTGTTTTCTCATTCAAATTACATTAAATTTCAGAGAAACTTTCTATGAGACTACACTTTGTGGGGGGCATTTTTAAATGTCATTGTCATGTTGATAGGGGACTTAAGAGTTTGAAAATTTTTGTTTAAGTAATAGCAAAATAAGCTTAATAGTCAATGCATGTAAAAGCTTTTGTTCCAGGAACTGAACATATGACCCACCCTGACTCCAGGAGACCGTAAGCAGTTCCACCTTTGTTCTTCAGGAGGATGCAAGCAGCCACGACGGTATCTGAGCCCTTGTCCTCCAGGGTGAGATGCCGCCGCCTGGGGCACAGCTGAAGACCACCACCCAGGGCGAGAATGCTAAAGTTGTTGGGTTTTTTTTTAATCCAATTAACTCCTCCCTGAATTTCAAAACCCCTCACCACACTTTGTTTATTGCTTGCTATAAAAACCTTGGCCTGCAAAGAAAAGAAAAGATAGTCTGTTAGGGTATGAACCCGCCACCTTCTCAGGTCACAGGCCATCTGAATAAAGCGCCCATAGAGATTCAATCCCTGTCTCTGCTTATTGGGTTTGGTAGTGACCAGTAGCCTGAACTCCAGTATCCTTTCCCATTTCAATAGGCTAACCAGTTATCCTCCCTGGGCCAAGCAGGGTGAAGTAAAAGCGGGCAGAGGTGGTGCCCCTACCAGGAAGATAATCTTTGTTTCCTTAGTGGCTTATGGTCCTAAGGTCCTTTACTCAGCCTTAGCCATATGGGGTTACAGTTTCTGAAACCAGGCAGAGTGGTTCCTAACACTTCTGGCTCTTACAAATATTAATGTAAATATTATCAATAAGAGAATAGAAAGAAGCCAAAAGGAGAATAAGGGAACTCTTCCACACAGGTGTAAAAAAACTGTTGATTTTTTTTTCTAAAAAGGAAAAAAAAAATATGTTTTTTCTTTTTTTTTTTCCCCAAAAGGGAATTGGAGGTGAAGGCTAATGGGTATGTGGTTTCTTTTGGGGTGATAAAAATGGTCTGGAATTAGTGGTGATGGTTTCCCAATTCAAGATTGTATTTATTTATTTATTTATTTATTTAAGATTTTATTTATTTATTTATTTTTAGACAGAGGGGAAGGGAGAGAAAAAGAGAGGGAGAGAAACAGCAATGTGTGGTTGCCTCTCACATGGCCCTCACTGGGGACCCGGCCTGCGACCCAGGCATGTGCCCCAACTGGGAATCGAACCAGGACTGCTTGGTTCCCAGCCCGCACTCAATCCACTGAGCTACACCAGCCAGGAAAGATTTTATTTATTTATGTTTATTGAGAGAAGAACAGAGAGAGAAAGATAGGGAGAGAAACATCAGTGCATGAGAAATAGGTCAGCTGGTTGCCTTTCACATGCCCCCATCTGAGGACCTGGCCGGAAACCCAGGCATATACCCTGAACTAACAGGGAGTGTACCCTGGAGAGGAATTGAATTGGTGACCTTTTGGTTTGCAGGCCTGCACTCAATCCACTGAGCCACACCAGCCAGGGCAAAAATAAACTTTTAAAGGTTATTAACAGATAAGGTGAACACATATTGATATTGATAGGAATGAATATTGATAAAAGTGAAACAGAGGATACAGGAAGGGAAGAGTCAGTGGACTCATTCTAACATGGTGGAAATCTTTCCATGGTTACTAAGAAATGGGATGAATGAAATGGAAGTTGATGGGGTTAAAACAAAGGTTTTAATATAGCACCACCAAATTTTCAGGGGGCCAAAGGGAGTCCCCTATTGGTCCCCGAACATTCAGGGGTTATGCCAAATAATTTTACTCTACTTACCCCAACTTAGAAAATTTAAAGTCAAAAGGTAGAGATTGCTATGGAACCCTGACCAGAAATCACTTGGGACCACTGATTAGGTTGATTGTTGAAGATAAAGATTGACGGAAGGGCCTGGGCCTCTGAGCTTGAACTCTGGCGAGTGTCCCAGAGCCTTTTGCACTCAAGTGGGTAAATTGGTCAGGAAGTGAAGAGGAGGAGTTCACAGGACTCATTGGTACTGGAGTCCCACTAAGTGTGGTACCAAAATCTATTGATGAAGCCCTGGCTCCTGCTATAATTAGACTGAGAAAATACAAAAATGTAAGCGTTCATAGGATTCTGAAAGTTGGAAGGTTTAAATAAGATTTATATAAAGAAGTTATATCTTCTTCACCTGAGTATTTTCCAGAATTAGTATTATGTCTTCCTGGGGAATACCTTTGCTATCTATTATTATAAAACCCAAACCTCTAGATGAAGTTCTAACAGAAGCTACAGTTAGAAGACAGAAGAGTTGCTGGAAGAGTAAGTGGAATTAAGGTAAAAGTGTGTAGGGGAATTGGTATGTTTCAACAGACTGTCAGTGAAGTGGTTGCATCTGTTTTACTTGATTGTATTATAGTGATGGACGTTGCATCTCACTGAGGGACATTTTCCTTACCTAATATAGCAGGTTCTTCAATAATGTTTTGCTTAACTTTGTTTTGTTGTAACTTTGATTTGTTATGTTATAACTCTGATGAGATGCCTAGGTACTTAACTCTTAATTATATCCATTAGCCTATGGTAAAATTGGTTTCATTATTTATTATTTCATTTGAAATTACAGAACCTATCAACAATGCTAAGTGGGGACTTCTGATTCTGTAAAAGAGAAGGCATGTAAATGTGCCTTTCAGGCAATGCTAATAGGACATGCTAAATGGGAACCAGTAAGATTGCCTGAGTTCATGCATCTAGAATATAAGATGGAGTGCTGGTAGGGGCCAATTCTGTATGTCAGCATGGACTGTGGCTTGTATCAGAAACCTGTGAGCATGACCCGTCAATGAGTACTGGGACTTTGAACTAGAGAATTTCCATTTCAAGGGTATTTACTACCTGGCATCAGACATTATTAATTGGAGCTACTCCTATGACTGAAGACATAAGTGATCTTAAAATGTGAAATACTCATACTGTTTAGGATGATGTCAAAGAAGTGTTCCAGTGGGGATGGCAGTGCCCACGAGAATTCCATAACACAATGCAAATAGTTTGTACAGAACCATGCTTCCTGAGGAGTGGAAGGAAATAATATTCAAAAGCAGGGAACATCTTTTCTCCTAGGACTGACTCTGGAATTGCTTGAAAAGCTGCTGTATTGTATTGTCACAAGGACAGTGCTTATAAATAGATCTCAGCTGAATGACAGAGAGCTGCTTGGCTTGGATGGCAGTTCCAAGGTGAATGGCCAACATTGATTTAAAAAGGCAGTAGGCTGAATCACATGCTTCTTTCTTCTTTTCTTTATTTTTTAAATAATTTTTTAAAGATTATTTATTTATTTTATAGAGCGGGGGGAAGAGAGAAGAAAGGGAGAGAAACATCAGTGTGTGGTTGCCTCTCACGTGGTCCCCACTGGTCACCTGGCCCACAACCCAGGCATGTGCCCTGACTAGGAATCGAACTGGCAACCCTTTGGGTCGCAGCCCGCACTCAATCCACTGAGCTACAACAGCCAGGGCACATGCTTCTTTCTGAGTAGTAATAAACAGTGGTAAAATCTATGTTTGTACTTTTACTAACTGATAGGCAGTAGCCAATGGCCTGGTCATATTGTCAAGCAGGAGGGCAATGGAAACCTGGCCTATTAAAGGGATGCCCAAATCGGGCACAGCCCTGTGAGAATCATGTTGGGAATTTGAGAGGTGTATTAAAGTAAGATACGTTGATGCGTGTCTGAAGAATTGTCTTTCAGGTTCAGAAGGTGGTTGGAATCTATAAACAGATGTCACTGTATACTCACTTAAGGTGGCCATCTGGGTCCCTGGATGTGTGGATGTGCTGTACTGCAGCAGTGCAAATATAGCTGAATCTGAGCATATCCCTCCTGCATCCTCTGATGCACAAATATCAATGAGAACTGTTCTGGCTGCCAAGAATGCAGAGAATACAGATGGCTATGTGGCAGGCTCGCTGGTGGGAAGGCCTTGATCATAACGGGCAAGCGACACTGATGCTGGTAGCCCTTGGGGGCTATGAATGGGTTCTGACAAGAATAAACATTGATTCTGGACTGAGCTTAGCCTACCCAGAAGCAGAGGGAAATGCTCAGAATATTATGAAAGAAGCAGAATAGAAGATACTACACTGATTTGAATGGCTAACCATCATTTCCTCAGACCAAGGAACACATTTTACAGTCCATACGGTTCAACAATAAACAGATATCTTCTTCAAAGTAATGGTTGTAATAAAAATATTGGAACGCTTTTTTAAAAATATTTTATTTGTTTATTTTTAGAGAGAGGGGAAGGGAAGGAGAAGAGACTGAGAGAAACACCAACGTATGATTGCCTCTTGCATGCCGCCATTGGGGACCTGGCCTACAAACCAGGCATGTGTCCTGACTGGGAATTGAACCTGTGAACCAAAAGGACTGAGCTTAATCCACTGGGCTACACCAGCCAGGGTGAATTGGAGTAGTTTTAATAGAGAATATAATTGAAGCTCAAAGAATGTCCCCACTGGTTAGATTTTTTTTCTGTTTTTCTGGTGGATCTGGGGAAAAGAGGGTGAGGAAGATGGTGGTATTCTTTTTTCCCCACGCCAGCTCAGCCCATTTTTTTCCTACTTGATGCAGTGGTCATAGGACCAGGGCTACAATTACATGGGCTAGAAATAGGGATGCTCCCTAAGCATGAAGCTATAGCTGTGCTTTTTACCTTTACGTCAGAATCTATAAGGGCCTGATGGGGCAGGATATACCTTCATCTCATCTGGCAAAATTAGGCCAATAATGAATATATCCCACTAGTTCTATGCCTGTGTAACCTTACCCTATCTGGATAGAAGTGAACTGAGTGGGGAGTACTTACTAGACTAGTGTTGCTGCCTACAATCTAGAAGAGCACAGTGGTGAATCTAACGTCCCTTGTAAAGGCAGAAAAGTTTGGGCATAAATGGAGAGAAGGAAATAGTAAGTATGGGTAAAGGAATGAATAAATGTGTTACGTAACAAGGAAAATTCACTGTTACATTAACACTTCTAAAGGGACTCAAAGAAAGAGTTGATATTGTCTTGGCTCAATTACACAAGGTGATGAAACAGTGATGCCATATAATGCTGAGATCACTCCTGCTTCTGGGATCTGACTAATTTAATGGCAGCCTGCGTATCTGAGTGAAGTCTCTCTGGGAGACTTCCTGGTCATAAGATATGTTGAACTGGCCCAACTGTTAACAACTAAATAGAACTCTAGTAATGTGTCTGTGTCTTTTGACTTCTATTTTTCAGGCTACATCTACCATAAGTAGCAGTAGATGAAGGGAGGGAAAGAGTAAACCATTATAAGAATATAAAAACATTTGTGATAGCTTTATAAGACAAGTGAGTTATTTCTTAAAATCTATCCGTGTCCCTGACCAACTCTTTCAAATACATTTTGTGTAGACACCATTGCTATATCTGTTCTGTAAATGCTGCACCAAGTGCAAATGCTCTGACACATATGAGCTTTTCACTGTAAGGGATCCGTGTTCAAACATCATGCGGTAGACCGCAATATTATGATTTATAAGAAATATGTGTTTTGTCATTTCAGATAACTAAAGTATATTTCTTATATACATTTGGTGTTCATCCAAGGTTCCTGCCTCACACCTCCCCAAACCCTTAAAATTTCCTGAGCAATGAGAATAAGGGGAGCAACTTTGCTTACCATATTTGGTCTCTTGTCCTCAGGTCCTGAAATTACTTCAAAAATATAAACGTGAAATACCTAGAATAACAAGACACCATTTCCATCACAACCAGGTTTATGTTAATAAGGTGACTTTTGGAAAGCACCTAGGGATGTGAGCTGATTGCCAGGGGAATCAACCAGGAATCGAGTTGGAACTTTCTGCCTCACCCCCTGATATCCAGGGACAGGAGAAGGGCTAGAGTTTAAATAAAAACACCAGTGGCCCGTGATTTAATCTATCATGCCCGTGCAGTGAAGCCTCCATAAAAAAACAAAGGATGGAGTTCAAAGAGCTTCCAGGATGGTGAACATCTGGGATTTGGGAGAGTGGCATGCTCAAAGAGTATGGAAATTCTGCACCCTACTCACATACCTCGCCCTATGCGTCTCTCCCATCTGACTGTTTCTGAGTTAAATCCTTTTATAAAAAAACTGGTCATCTAGTAAGTAAAATGTTTCTCAGATTTATCTGAGCCACTCTAGCTAGTTAATTAAATGCAAGGAGGGGGCCAGAGGCAATTCTGCTTTATAATCAATCGATCAGAAGTACAGGTAACAATCTGGACTTGTAATTAGCATCCTGAGTTGGAGGAAGTTCTTGAAATTTGTAGCTTGTCAGTCAGAAGCATGAATAACCTGGGCTTGTGATTGACATGTGAAGTAGAGGGCAGTCTTGTGGGATGGAGCCCGTTGCCTTTTGAATTCGATGGTATCTCTGGGTAGGTGTAGAGGAAACCTCCATACCTCCACGTAAGAATTGGGTGTAGAACACATTAACATACCTCCACACCAGAACTGAGTGCAGGACCCATTGACAATATAATCCCTATTTTCAGTGGTTCACAATGCACATTATCATGTTCAGGGATCTAAAATATTCTGAATTAGGTAAACCTATTTAATTCTGTTTAATCTATGGTTTCCCAAAATTATTAGTACCTGAAATACTATTCTTCCCCTTTATGTCTCATGCTTCACAGAAATCTTAACCATGGACTGTGCTTTAGAATTTTTGTTGCCTTCCCTCCACATGACAACTCTTCGTGAATTGAATGCATCTTCCAAAATCTTGACTTCCTGAGCCAGAATCTGAGTTTAGAGAAGCATTCATGACTGCAGTTTCCACCCTTCATTTCAGTGATCACTGAGTGTGCCACATGGCTGCCTTCATGTTGACTAGTTCATTGGCCAATAAACCCGTTTCAGCAGATTAGGGGAAGAATATGGATTATAGTTGTAATATTCCTTGCTCCAGATTCAGTAGGCCATTTAGGTAACTGCCTTCTGAGCTGGAAGAAGGGAATAAAAATTAATAAGTATTGTCTACTGCTGTGCTTGCTCTGGAATCTGTGTCCTATAAAAGTCAAAGTCAATATATTTAAAATATTGGACAGATACCATGGGCACTATTTAGTACTCTAATTTAGTTTATAAATCAAAAGCAAATAACACATTTTAGGACATCTGAGTGTTAGTATACTATGCAAATATCACTACTGAAGAGAAAAAACTATATAAAGAAAGTAAAGTATATCAAAGTTTCAAAAGGTTTTTAAGCTTTATAAGCCATAGAAAATGAACAAAGAATATGCTGATAAAAGTCTATGTACAAAACAGGAAGTCTTGAATTCTAAGCAGCTTAACCCACATATTTTACTTCGAGTGAACTTTGTGCAAAGTACTAGGGAGGTAATTCACTTTGTAAAATAATAAATTAATATCGACAGATATTTTTATTCTTTTCCAAGATGAATGGCTTCTTAACTCTATGTGCCATAAAGCTGTAAAATAAGGGTCTTTAATGTTGTATGAAGCTGGTTTTAGAAACATATTCTATATTTTGTACTCTATATTAACTGAATTCTTTTAATTACTAAAGTATAATTTTAGTTATTTGGGGAAAGATCTAAGTATTAAAAAATTAAAATATGGGACCAAGGGTGTGATGTGTATGCATGATAAAAATTCCTCAAGAATGTGTTGATCAGTTCCTACTTATATGAAAAATATAATAAATATCCAAGTCCTCCAAACAGAACTGTTTTAATTAAAAGATTGGGGTATTCTGTGAAACTTCTTGGAGAATAAAATTTAAAAGTCCCTAAGGCAAGGCCCTAATGTTTTCCTTAAGATAAATTTTTGTCTAAGAAATATTAAAATTGGTAAATTATATGTAGACAAAGGGGGAGGATGAAACTATATCATTGAAATAGTCTGTTCAAATTCCTGACTTTGCGCAGCTTCATATCCACACCTAAAAAAGAAATTATTCGAAACATAATTCATTAATTGGATATCACATATAAATTTTTATTTATTGTATTTTATTTTTTAAACATTGTTGTTCAGTTACGGTTGTCCCACCTTTTTCCGTATTGCTTTCCCCTATCTCACTCCCCCCACTCCCACAGTCGATCCCCTGCATTGTGCATGCCCATGAGTCCTCTATTCATGTTCCCTTGTTTGCTGCTTCCTTTACCTGAGGATATGTTTATTGATTTTAGAGAGAGAGGAAGTGGCGAGAGAAAAAGAGAGAGATACCAATGTGAGAAAGAAACTTCGATTGGTTGCCTTCTGTATGTGCGAGAACAGGGATCAAACCCGCAACCTAGGTATGTGCCTTGACCAGGGACAGAACCCACAACTGTTTGGTTTACAAGATGACAGTCCAAACTGAGCCACCCAGCTAGGACTCACATGTAAATTTGAATACATTAGTTTATAAAGAAACAGACACATATGCAAACCTGCATAGTTATCTATATTTCCACATCTACCTATCTCTTTCAGTCTTTTGAGTTCTGCTTGATTATTTTTGCATTGCTAAATACAGTACAGTACTATAAATGTATTTTATCTTTCTTTTTATTGAATTTATTAGGGCAACATTAATAAAAATATATATATTTCAGGTGTATAATACTATAACACACACTCTGTATATTGTATTATGTCTTCAACACCGCAAGTCAAGTCCCCTCATCACCATTTACCCCCCTCTACCGTCTTCTATCTTCTACCACCCTTCCCTCCCTCTGGTAATCGCCATACTGTTGACTGTGTGTTTGAGTTTTTTTTTCTTAATCCCTTCACCGTTTTTAGCCAGCCCCACAACCCCTCTCCCCTCTGACTCCTGTCAGCCTGCTCTGTATATATGAGTCTGTTTGTTGGTTTATTTTGTTCATGACATTTTACATTCAAGTGAAATCATATGATAATTGTCTTTCTTTGACTGGCTTATTTTACATAGCATAATGCTCTCCCGATTTATTCAACTGTTGCAAAGGGTAAGAGTTTCTTCATTTTTACAGTCAAATATTATGCTTGATTATTTTTTAAGTTATCTCTGCTGCATGATTCCTACATTTTATGGACTGAATTGTGTGCCTTCCCCCAAAAAATATATGTGGAAGTCCTAGTCCCTAATACCTGTGAATGTGACTTTATTTCGATATGGGAACTTTGCAGATGTAATTAAGACAAACATAAAGATGAGGTCATACTGCAGTAAGGCGAACCTTTAATTGAATAAGACCAATATCCCTATAAGAGTGAGAGAGAATGCCACATGAAGATCAAGGTAGAGATTGGAGTGCTGTATCCATAAGCCAAGGAATGCAAGGACTGTTGGTTGTCGCCAGATGCTAGAAAGAAGCCAGGGAACAGTTCTCCATCAGAGCCCTGCCGATTGCCTGATTTCAGACTTCTCTCTTCCAGAACTGTGAGACAATACATTTCTGTTGTTTTAAGCCACTAATTTTGTGATGCTTATTAGAGCAGCCCTGAACACTAATACAGTATGTGACCCAGGGCATATGCAAATCCAGAGAGCTCCAGGGCTATTGTGGCTAATTCTAATACAGTTTAAGGATCGAGTTTATTATATAATTTAACTAAAAATTTAGGTGTTACATTTTTAACAATGTTAAAATTATTACGGATTTTACCTTTTTACTTAATGGAGGGATATATTCTAAAACATTTTTCCTTGTGATCAGAACGTCTAGTAGATGATGTAGATAACTTTGGATCCTGTAGGAGCTGTAACGTGTAAAGGGTTGATCATGGATCTTGTGGTCGGTAAAATGTGAGTCTCTATTCATGTTCAGTCTTTCCTTAGCTCTGCTTGTTTAGGTTAGTATTTCTGTTTCCAGTTCCTCATGTCTCATGATATTGTTGACAAGGTAACATGTCAGGGTAGTAAGATTCCTATGAGCGTATCATGGTATTATGATAAAAAAAAGTTTAAAAGATAATTTTATTCTTAATGTGGGCCAAAAATGCTGCTATACATTTTGATTCATCAAAATATATGTGAATTGTTTGGTATCATCTCACCCAGGGGAGAATATGATGCTTCATGCTCAACAAGATATTTTCCAACGACAACAATTCTTATTCACATAGGTGATAGCATTTGAATATCACTGACCTCTCTGGTTATAGTTTATGTTTTATAAACGTATACTCTTCTAAAGGAGTGCCAGAACACCCACCGGAAGAAATAATATCTGCGATGTTATTATTTCACCTTAACTTCATAGCTCTTACAATGTCATTATGGTGGAAATAACTCAATTCTGCTATCTCCATAACAGTATCTCTTACCTTTGTCACGGAAATGGTTTGATTTTTCACACTCGTGCCCACATTGTTAAAACCGTTGAAAGTTTCCAGAGCCATAAGTCTAACAAACCCTCCTCCACATCATCCATAGCAAATCATATTACTTCGGGGTACCAAGGCACCACAGTGGGGAAAAAAGAACAACAAAGATTGTTTTTGCTTTTACAGCCTTTGCTTTTACAGTTCAACAGTAAATCAACAGTGAACATGTGGTTTGCCTGAGGCAAACATGAAATCAGCTTGCCTCTTTGGAGCTCATATTGCCTTTTCTTCTTACATGATAACTCTTCAAAATAAGCACAGGCCCTCAGATCTTGGAGACCTTCAGCACCGGTGGCAGTCCCCACTGAATTTATTCACTTCATCAAAACGATATGAAATTCGGCTGTCCAATTTCGTATATGTGAAGAATATTGGCAAGATAATTCAAAAGAAAGCCAGAGAAAAGAATTCATTTCAGCACACAAATAATTCACCCTACAGCTAATCCTGTTTTTATTCAGATACAAAAGCCTTCACAAGGCTATTGCTCTCCCTAGGAAGAAGGGAGGTTTGATGAGGGAAAACCATCTACGTCACCAGATTTTTAAGCTTACAGGCAAGAAGACTCTTGTTCAGGGTAATTTTCTTACCAACAAACTCTGAGTGTTCCCTGGTTATACCTGTATTCAATGGCAGATTCAAGCCTCACGAGTGGCAAACAAAGCTGTCAGGAAGGTGGAGTGGATAGGAAGTGATTTGAAAACCTGTTAGGGCAGGGGAAGCCAGGGAAAAGGAACGGGGTGTGGAGAAACTCACACTGATAGGTTGACTTAGCCGACAGCTATGTCATGAGACACTGCCTTGATTGGTTCAAAGAGGTATATTGAGGAATTCTTTAGTTTATTTTACAAGAGTTTTATGAAATTCTTCATTTCTTCAAACAATGAATCTACTGTGGACACAAAGAGTTGTAAGGGATAAAAACATACATATGAGGTTCAAGGTCTTCTCAACACAGCTAGTGAAATGGAGCTTTCACCTTTAAATTAGGGCAAAGAAAATTTAAATTATTGAAATCAAAGCATTGGTTAGGGCTTCTGCTATGTCACAGAACCGGGAGCGAAAGGGGATCAGGGTTCCACTCTCCATTTTAAAGTGAGTACAAAGAACTGGTCATTTATCTTGGCTGTGGTAGCATCAACAGTCTCATTACTTCTTCCACAGAGAGGTGGTTCTTTGTTCCCTCTTCTTGAATATCTCAGAGCTGTGTTACTATTTTGACTGGTAGACTATGAGGGAAGTGATGTTGCGTCAGTGTCCGGGCTGAAGCTGCCATGTTCTGAAGAACTTAAGCAGCAACATGGGACGCCTCGTGTGCCATGGAATTCTCGCCAGTGCTCTAGCGGAGCATCCAGCCAGTAACCAGCACCAAGCTTCTAGCAGTGTTAACTGAGCCAGCTTTGGCAGTGGAGGTTGTCGCCCCAGTCCAGGCACTCTAGCTGATGCCACGTACATAGAACAGAGACAAAACATCCCTAAAGTCCTGACCAAATCATAGATACGCGAGACAAATAAATAATTCTTATTATAAGTCAGTGATTTTTATGGCCAGGCTGTTGCACAACAATGGATAACCAAATAGCTTGTTAGGAGGCAGCCTAACTGGCTCTGCTTCTGCTACCCCAACCATAACTTTTGCACTTCTTGTATCTATATTTTGTTTTAAAGATGACTAGAGAAATTGTAGAATAGAGAGAGCTCCCGGATTTATAAATAACTTACCTTAAATTCTGTGTATATCAAGTAAAGAGATGGGGACAAGGTGGGAAAATTGCCTTTTTTCCTCTTCCGTCTACTTTCCAACTCAACTACAGGTGTTTAATGGAATGAACTCTCAGATAAGTTATGTGCAGTTGAATTGTTGTCTTGAGATAATTCTTCAACTAGTGATGAAGATTGCATAGCTATGTCTTGTTTGTCACTACTTTTAGTTGTAAAATAGTGGATATAGTGTCTTCTGTTGTACTGCACTTTGGTTTTTAGATATGCAACTGGTTTATTAAATGATGCAAATTTGGTGGGCGTAAATGTAAGTCTGGACATATTGCATGTTTTATTTCTTTATTTTTTTATCCCAACTGGATAGATTGGAATTTTTCTTCTATAATGATTAGTAAATTCCTTAATTATAATATTATATTACACCTTGTATATACTTTCTGTTATTAATCTCCGTATTGCCCTGTGTTTTCACTTCCAATTGCAATCCAAGTCACATTCCATCTTCTTTCTTCAACCAATACCTGAACAGTTATTTCAGTTCTGGGTGTTTAGGAGGGGAAGGAGGCAGGGTTTATTCTTTCACTCTCTCATATGTTTACAATGGAGATAAATGTATTAGAGCTATATCTTTTCTGGTATTCTCTTCTCTCTTCCTTTTCTGGGTCTATGTCCTCTGATATTGTGGGCTAAGAGGGAATAAAAGGATACCATTGGGTTCTTATTAAAAACTAGGCACATAACAGTGATGGAATGTCCCAGGTATGAGTCTATTTCATCAGATCCTCTCTGTTGCTCATCCATACTCCTGAAATGGTATTCTGAAGAGATGGGGGTCAGTGTTATAAGATCGTCAAGCTTCTTTTGCTGCTGATATTCTCAGAAAACTTTTTTTTATTCCTGAAGAATCTGAAAGCTGTGGGAACTTGGGAGAGCATTTGTTTCATTCCTCTTTTCCTAGAAACCCCATTCCACAGTCCACACTCCTTGTACGTTTGCCAGCTTCTCTAGCAATCCTTCTACTTTCAGACATATTCAAACATGTGGTACAAATTTCTTTACCCACATATGCTACCAATCTCTAGTAGATAATGGTAAAATTATAGTGAGTTTTTCCTCTTTATATCCTATCTACAATATTATGACAAGATCAGATTTTTATATCTTAGGAAATACAAAAATTAAAAAATGAAAAATGTGTCACTCATCTACTCATATACCAACTCAATTTTATTCTATTCTCTATTTCTTCAAAAAAAAGGTGAAATTTCTTAAAACAAAGCTTATAATTAAAGAGGGTTACTGGGATGTCCACAATATCCACTGCTTCAATTGGTCCAAAAGGCAGTGATATTCATCATGCCCTTCCTAGATTCCCCTCATCCACAACCAGCAGTTTTGCTGGCCTCAGCTAGTTGCATGATGGGATTCAAGCCTCATTTACAGCTGTCACTAAGCATGTAACACCTGTCCCATGAATTCTATTGTTTTCTCTATGCTTTATGTATTATATAATAGAATGATCAATTCAGCCTGGTAATATAGTGACTGTGTCCTCTGGTCTCTTGGCATAAGCATATCAGTGTAACTAGGCAGCAGCCATAGTTTTAGTTTACTGTGTCTCCTGGGACCAGGGCCTTTAGTCAAGCTGAATCTACATTTATAGGGAGAGGAAAGCAGAAATTCTATGTGTGACTCATTGAAAATGATGGTAAAAGGTTCCTTCTACTTTCAAGCCTTGGATCTCAAACCCATATATTCCATATATGAGAAAAATTGACATGTACTAGCTTTTGGGCCCTAGCATATATTTCGTATTGAAGAACACAATGATGGCGTTGCCCAGGTGTTAGCTATATTTTGCAGAGTACATTCTAGTGTTTCCTAACATTAGCTGTTTTCTTGTTAATGGAAAATATGGTACTAAGACACATTTCATAGACTGTGAATTTGAGACCCCATGTTAACCAAGGGCATCTAGTATCAAAGGCAACTTAAATTATATTCTATAGCCCTTGAAATATTTGAGTATTCTTTTTCCATTATACAATTACTCTGGTGAATGAACATAGGTCTCTGTGATATATTGGAATAATTACTACTATTGTATACATGTAGCATTAAATCCTTATTCCTCAAGGACCTGTGGCCTCCCCTTCCATCAAAAGGCCTTGAGTCTGCGAAGTGTTTCGGGTGGAAATTGGGCTAAGGATTGTGATTTGCATTGTAACAATTGCCATCAGCCTTCTGGCTGCCTACACTTTAAATTTCTTCATTATAGGAGTCAAGAAATACACTCAGTGGTTGCTCATCTACTTTGCCCCTAAGAATATCAGTCTATTAACAATGCACAAGTTAACCCAGCGGTCTCCAGGGTTAATTGTGGATTAATTGTGGATTAACCCTGAAAATTACAAGTATCATTTCAGTCCTGCTACCATTGCCACAATTATGCCTAACTTGTTTCTGATGGTTAAATGCTGAGACATGACCTCTGTTCTTTTGCAATCCTATCTTTCCCACTGACAGTATTATTATCCAGTTGAACGGCAGCCTTTCTACCATCATTCCCAGCCTGCAGAGGAGAGCCCCTACTGGCTTCCAACAATACTAGTTCCTCCTCATTGCTTTAGGGAAGTGATTATCCTCCAAGTCCTCCTGGAGATCAGAGACAGAAGCTGGGTTCTCTAATTTTATGTGATAAATTTACTCTTGTGACACGGGGTAGATCGGGCCAGCCGACACCCGTGGTTGCCGTGATTCATGCGTGTACCGAGACACGCGGGGAAAGCAATTCCGGGGCCACGTGGCTGATTCCTCCCATTCCCAGGAAAAAGCCCCTTGGCTAGTTCAGCCAGGGTTTTTATCAGGGGCATTAGCAATTCAACAGGGGTAGGATTACTCATTAGCAAGGCATTGGGATGTAGATTCAGGTCTGGTGGCAGACACGCCCAGGTGAAAGAGATCAGCAAGCTAGAATTTTTTAAGATACACCTTTGCCAAATTAATTCCCATCCCACAGACATGATCCACACTTGCTCACACAGGAGTCACACGGAGCTGTGCTCAAAATGTGTAGATTCTCAGGACTGTGTGTTTACACACGTGTGGAAATCACTGCCACACTCTTGTTGCTCTGTTTTCAACCTTTTGACGACAAGGCAATTCTGGCACTTCCACTTTATTTCCATTATCACATAAGTTTGTCTTTTTTGTTGTTGTTTTCATCCTTAAAGAACTCACCAGACTATTAGGGCTAGCTCCAGGTGTCCTTGACAGATACGAATTATCAAATTATATAAGAACCTAATTACTAGTAAACTATAGTTTATTCAGCCCATTTTCATCCCCCATTGACCTAACACCATCACAATCCATTCCTAATCATGATCTCCTGGTTCTAGTTGGTTTCTAATAACTGGGATCTTCTCCTCTATTGATGAATATCCCCTTGCCTTATAAATCAAAAACAGTAATTTCCTCATTAATCCATAGCATGGCTTGATCCCCTATACAATATTACTCTGAAGTCAATGATAGAAAGTGCAGTGAAGTATCATACTTGACAAACATCTACCTCTGCATGGTTGTTAGTCATGGAGTTAGAGTTCTTCCAAAAGCCATTCCTGAAGTGAATTTAAGTGCAAGATGTTATTTGAAAGGTGATCTTAAGAAAAACTGAATGTGGGAAAAACAAATAAGGAAGTACACTGGGCTGACTACTGTCCCCCCACAATTCATGTCCACCTGGAATGTAACCTTGTTTGGAACTTGGACCTTTGTGTATGGAAATAGATGAGTTCATACTCAGTTAGAGTAGGCCCTGAATACAATAATGAGTGTCTTTATTAGAGAAAGAAATGGGATATTTTGATATAGAGACAGAGAAGGGAAACAGAGAAGAAAGCAATATGATAACAGAAGCAGAAATTCAAGTGATGCAGCTGTGAGATAAGGAGCACCAAGGATTTCTGGCACACACCAGAAGTGAGGAGGAAAAGAAGGATTCTTCTCTAGAGCCTTCAGAGAGAGCATGGTCCTGGCTACGGCTTGATTTTGGAATTCAGAACTATAAGAGAATAGATTTCTGTTCTTTTAAGCTGCCTAATTTGTTTTTTTGTTACAGCAGCCTTAGGAAATAATACAGGCAGGGGGGAAGAGGAAACCAATACAGGGTATGTTCTCAAGCTTGGGGCCACTGCAACTTAATTCCACTTAATAGCCTTTTGCATACATTCCTCAGTTATTCCTTTTAAAAAGTACAGAAGTTGGCATAATTATCTACCACTTCTCATTGGTTGAATGTTATTTTCCAGGGAGTTCTTTCACTCCCCAACCCTTCTGACCTGCCAAGCTCTTGAGCAGAGCAGGTTCTGTTGGTCAGAGTCCTCAGACGAAAAGACACAAAGATTGACAGATGGGACTAGAGGCTCTATGCTTGGAAATAATGGCAACCAACTGAATATACATGAAGCCTGACAACGCCTGCTAGAGATATTCAAACAGACCCATGTTGTTTATTAGCATTCAGATGATATGGACCATCCACCTGCTATGATATTCCTCCACCAGACTTCCTAGAACTCCTGGGCTCAGTTGACCAACATGGAATAATTCTTTAGTAGGCCAGAATTTTGGCTACAATTGCTTTTTTTAATGATTCCTGTAGAAACCTAGACCTCTACAGTTCAAGAGAACCTTGCTTATTACTGTGTTGATTTTCTCATAAGACATTGTGGTCTGTCAATAGAAGACAACAATATACCATACTTTCTGAATTAGTTCTAGATAATTAGTGTCCTTCAAACTGGTGGTGGACGTTTAGTTTACACTTACATGAACAACGATATTGCCAAAGTGTTTCCTCTATGCCAAAGGTGATTGTCTCAGTAGAGAATTCCAGAGTAACCACATACTGTACAAGACCAGCTCTTTCTAATTTCCTCTGTCCCTTGTGCTGAGCCTGGATACTCTGCCCTGGCTCCACTTTTCTGTGCTGAAACCCCAATGTCTCTCAGTTGGAATGAACTGTTTTCATCATACATGTCCTAATATTAAAGTATAAAGAGAGAAAAGATGTCTATTCCTTTACTCTCCAGGGATCCTTTGGCTTTGCACAAATTTGTCTATCCCTCACAGTGACCTTCTAGAGTTTCTTACCAAGTGGCTATTAGAAGGAATTATATTAATGACATAAATTTTGTTCTTACATAAACTCCAAGTGTACTCATGGCTCTTAAAAGCCAACTGGCTAATGAATAATATTAATCACAGAAGGAATGGGACATGAGGATAGGATTAAATTGGTCTCACATGCTATTAGAAAAACAAGGAAACATATTTTCTATCAATAAAATACTCATTTTTCAAGAAATAGAAAGTATAGAAAGTAATTTCTAATCCAAATGTTTGGTATAAGAGATTTACTTGCTAAAATATTTACTGTGCACCTACTTTGTGCCAACATTGTGCTGCGTGCTAATCAGATAAAGACAAAGGAACACAGCTCCTGTCCCTAAGAGTTTCTCAGTATGGAAGGGGAGAGAGAAATACAATTATTCTGTCAAATAATAAAATAGTAAGAAGTATGGCATGTGTCATTAAGAAAGGAAGGACTTACAGATTAAGTCTAGAGAGTAACAGAAACCAATGAACTCTGGAGAAAGTATTCAGGGAAATCAATCTAATCAGAGACCTGATAAAATAAAAGCATGAAAGAGCAAGAAAGAGAGTTCTGAGTTCTGTGCAGAAGGAAAAATGTCGTACAAAGACTTATAGAGTTCAGAGAGCTTAGAATAATGGTAAGCCTGAAAGCAGCCAGTGAGTCTGAGGCATTGTGCCAGTGGTCAGGTTAGGGTGCTCTGCGGAGTCCAGAAAATACAAGGCCTCATAGGTAGTGATAAGGAATGGCATCTTGTGTCCAAGCACAGTAAGTTTTAGGCAAGTGGGTTACATGACACAACTTCTGTTTTAGGGAGAACGCTGCCTCAAGAGCGTTGAAGAAAACAGAACACTGAGGGGGAGTTGTAGCCCATGGCAATTGTCAAAGTGAGAGGCCAAACATTTTTAACTGGGGAGCATCACTTTATTTTTTACCTGAGTTCAAGTTAATCTTTTACTCCATAGGTTCAGTCTGATGCACTCTGGCTGCACAAGACCAGTGTAGTGATAGAAAAAGGCATGTTCTACATTGATTAAAAAAAGATGAATTAGTTTCTTCTTTTCTGAGTTTCATACCAGAAAGCTACTCCAACATTATGGAAAATGTGGTTCAATGATTATTGGAACTGCAATTAGAACACTTGGATTGGTGCTAAATGAATATATACTTCAATTCTTATCTAAAAACATTATAATAAATTTATTAAATACAGGAGATGTACACCATATACGAAAATATCTTTTTACACAGGACTCATATTGATGTGAATAAATGTAAATGTAAATTAAATATGAAAAGTTGTCATCAGAAGAGAAATTTTCCATTAAAACAGATACATAGAAGGACAAAAAGCTAATGAATTTTTTGGCTTATATTTTTGTTTAGCCATGACTGAGTGTAATTTTATTGCTTTCTCTAGTAACCATTTTTATTTTCAAAATTATAAATTATTTTCATGAATAAGTCTGTAATTACTTATTTTGATTTCATAGATTTCTTAGCTATTGATAAACAAGTTTTGCCACTAAATATATTAATTCAAAATAAAGTTAGCATAAGTATTTTTAAATTTTCACTTAATGAGTCACATATTGATTTAACAAAGATCTTTATCAATAAGTGACTTGCCTCTTTCAAAGCTGCACAGCAGTTCTAATAACTTCAATACCACATTGTTTTGATCATAATATAGTAATTTAATACATAAAACTCATTTATTTTCAGTCAGTTTTATTGCTAGTTTGATATTTATACATCGATATAATTTGAAGCTTAAGGTATATTTGATTGTAAATATACCTAACAGTTTACTTTCCTGGAATTCTCACTGATATTCTCCCCTTTTTTTGATGAAAATATGAAAGAACTTTTTTGTTCTATAAATAACACTCAGTTAGACTTTATTTCCAGGAAGACAACATAGGATTTGAAAGTATTAAAACACACATCTAGAATATACAGTGTGGGGAAAAATAGGTTTACTGTTGTGAGTATAACACGTTTAATCCCAAAGACACTTTACTTAACCTTAAAACCGTGGAGTTCTTAAGGAGTTATTGGCAAGAATAGAGCTCAGTGTGAATACTTATCCAAAAGAAATGCTTTCTTTCTTTTTCCTTTTTTAAATACGGGTATCTTTTGGGAGTCCCCGCTACTGTTTAGCATCTCAGTTTTTTTTCTTCCCATGAGAACTTACCAAATCTCTGCATGCTGTCACATTTTATTGTATTGAATAATCTATTTTTCTTAAAACACAAACTAAAGCATGCCACTTCTCTTCAATCCCTCTCTTTATACATCCAAATCTTGGTCTGTTTGGACCTGATAAATATTGCTAGACTCACCCTAATGAATCCAACAGACCCTAACCCACTGCAAAGTTTTGCAGGCATGCAACGGTGTACCCTGAGACTGTGGAAATAAGTGATGTAGATACTAAAACAAATAATACACAAGATAAACAAAACTAAAGCTGCTACTTTGAAAAGACAAACAAGATTGGCACAACTTTAACCTGTTTCATAAAAAAATTAGAAAGGACCTAAACAAATAAAATAAAAAGTGAAAGAATAGAAGTAAAAACTGACACCAAAGAAATACAACAGATTTTAAGAAAACATAATGAACGACTGTAGGCCAACAAATTGGAAAATCTGGATAAAAGAGATAAATTCCTAAAAACATACAATCTTCTGAAACTGAACCAGAAAGAATAGAAAATCTGAACAGACCGATAACAACGAATGAAATTGAAGCATACAAAAAAATCTTCCTGCTCTGGCTAGGTGGTTCACTTGTTTGGAGCATTGTACCATAGACCAATGGTCATGAGTTGGATCCCTAGTCAGGCCACGTAGCTAGGTTGCAGATTCGGTCCCCAGTTGGAGTGTATACGGGAGGCAGCCAATTGATGTATCTCTCATATCTCTCTCTCTTTCTCTCTCCCCGCCCCTCCATCCCCTCCTTTGTCTCTAAGATCATTTTTTTAAAAGTATCCTCAAGTGAGGATTAAAAAACAAACATACAAACTTCCAGCAAAAGGAAGTCCTCAACCAGATAGCTTCAAATATGAATTTTACCGAACATTCAAAGAAGAACTAACTCCTATCCTTTTCAAATTATTCCAAAAAAGTTAGGAAGAAGGAAGACTCCCAAGCTCATTTTATGAGGCCAGCGTTATCCTTATTAAAAATCCAGATAAGGACACTAAAAAGAAAGAAAATTATAAGCCAATATCCCTGCTAAACACAGATGTTAAAATTGTCAACAAAATGATAGTAAACCCAATCTAGCAATACACTGAAAAGACCATATGACATTATTAAGTGAGATTTATTCCTACTTGAGGAATGTTGGTCCATGGCTTACATTTAATGGAAGCAAAGTTGGTATAATATCTGCAAATCAAATAACATATTACACAACATAATGATAATTAATGACAAAAATTATATGGTCGCATCAATAGATGCAGAAAAAGCTTTTGACAAAATCTAGCACCCATTTATTATAAAAGCTCTCAGCAAAATGGGAATAGAGGGAATGTATCTCAACATAAGGAATATCACATATTACTAATTTACAGTTAACATACTCAGTAAGGAAAAAGACATTTCCTTTAGTTTCAAGAACAAGATAGGGATAAGATCAAGAATAAGACAGAGATGTCCACTTTTACCACTCTTACTCAAAATCGTACTAGAGGTTATAGTCATAATAATTAGATAAGAAGAAATAAAAAGCATCAAAATAGAAAGGAAATCCTGGCTGGTGTAACCTAATGGTTGAGTGCTGGCCTAAGAACCAAAGGGTCACTGGTTAGATTCCCAGTCAAGGCACATGCCTTGGTTATGGGCCAGGTCCCCAGTAGGGGGTGTGCAAGAGGCAACCACACATTGATGTTTCTCTCCCTCTATTTCTCCTTCCTTTTCTCTCTCTCTAAAAATAAATAAATAAAATCTTTAAAAAAAGGAAAGTAAAATTTGCATTATTTGCAGGTGACATGATACTGCATGTAGAGAACCGTAAAGACTATAAAAAGAACTACTAGAACTGATAAATGAATTCTGTAAAGTATCAAGATAAAAATTAATATTCAGAAATTGGTTTTATTTTTTACATACCAATAATGAACTATCAGAAAGGGACAGTAACAAAACAATACCATTTATAATTGGATCAAAAAATATCTAGGAATAAATTTAGCCAAGGAGGTAAAAGACCTTTACTCAGAAAATTCTAAGGCACAAAAGAAAGGAATTCAAGATACAAATAAATAGAAGCACATATTGTGTTCATGAATAGGAAGAATAAGTATCATTTAGACGTTCAAAACAATCTGTGGATTCAATGCAATTCCTGTCAAAATACCGATGGTATATTTTGCAGAAATAAAACAACTAATTCAAAACTGTATATAGAACCACAAAAAACCTCTTATAACCTCAGCAATCTTAAGAAAGAAGAAGAAAGTCAGAAGTATTACACTACCTGACATCTAACTATACTGAAAGGTCGTATTAGTCATAACTGTGTGGTACTAGCATAAAAACAGACATATACATAAATGGAACAGAATAGAGAGCCCAGAAATAGACCCATGTTTATATGGTCAATTAATATTTGACAAAGGAGACCAGAAAATACAATGAGGTAAAGATGGTGTATTCAAAAAATGGTGTTGAGCCCTGGCTGGCATAGCTCAGTGGATTGAGTGTGGGCTGGGAACCAAAGGGTCCTGGTTCGATTCCCAATCAGGGCACATGCCTGGGTTGCAGGCCAGGTCCCAAGTGAGGGCCATGTGAGAGGCAACCATACATTACTGTTTATGTCCCTCTCTGTCTCCCTCCCTTCCCCTCTCTCTAAAAATTAAAAAAAAAATGGTGTTGAGAAATTCAGACAGATACACACAAAAAGTGAAATGATCACCTTCTCACACTATATAGAAGATAAACTCAAAATGAATTAAGGACTTAATGAAAGACTCAAAACATAAAAATTCTGAAAGAACACATAGGCAGTAAAATCTCAAACACTTCTCTTAGTGATATTTTTTTCCGATATATCTCCATGGGCAAAGGAAACAAAAAAGAAATAAACAAATGGAACTACATCAAATTAAAAAGTTTTTGCACAGCAAAATAAAGAGACAGCCTACTAAATAGGAAAACATATTCACCAATTATACATCTGATAAGGGGTTAATATCTAAAATTTATAAATAACTCATACTACTCAACATGAAAAAATAAACAATTCATTTAGAAAATGGACAGAGGATCCAAATAGGCGCTTCTGCACAGAGGACATACAGAAGGCCAATATACCTATGAAAAGATGCTCAACACCGCAAATCATCAGAGAAATGCAAATTAAAACCACAATGAGATAAAACCTAAAACATGTCAGAAAGGCTATCATCAATAAACCTACAAATGACATGTTTTAGTGAGGATGTGGAGAAAAGGGAAGCCTCATGCACTGTTAGTGGGAATACCGTATGGTGTAGCCACTATAAAAAATAGTATGGAGTTTTTACCCTGGCTGGTGTAGCTCATTGGATTGAGCACAGGTTGCGAACCAAAGGGTCGCCGGTCTGATTCCCAGTCAGGGCACATGCCTGGATGGCAGGCCAGGTCCCCAGGGGGGGCCATGTGAGAGGCAACCACACATTGATGTTTCTCTCCCTCTCCCTCTCTTTCTCCTTCTGTTCCCTTCTGTCTAAAAATAAATAAATAAATAAATAAATAAATAAATAAAAAATAGTATAGAGTTTCCTTAAAAAACTTAAAGAAAAATAATTTTTTCTTAAGACCCAACAATTCCACTTCCAGGGATTTATCTGAAAAACCCTAAAACACTAATTTGAAAGAATATATGCACTGCTGTATTTATTTCATTATTATTTATAATAGTCCAGATATGGAAATAGCACTATTGCTCTTAGACAGATGAGTGGACACAAAAACGATGGTACATATTTACAATGACATATTACTTGACCATAAAAAGAATGAAATCTTACTATTTGGGACTGCATGGATAGACCTAGAGGGTATTATGCTAGGTAAAATAAGTCAAACAGAGAGAGACAAATAGTATGTGATTTCACATATAAGAGGATTCTAAAAGATAAAATAAACAAACAACATTGAAACAAATCCACAGACATAAAGAGCAACCTGGTGGTTGCGAGAGGTGAGGGGTTTGGAAGACTGGGTGAAAGAGGTGAAGGGATTATGAAGTACAAATTGGTGGTTACTAAATTATTATGGAGATTTAAGCAATGCATAAGGGATAGAGTCAATAATATTGCTATAACCATGTATGGCACCAGTTTTGGTTCTGGAAATTTCTAGGGAATACTGTGTAAAGTATGAGGTCTGTCTAGAGGGCATCCAGCCATATAATATGAAAAATAGGCACATTTATTGCAGAAGATACAAGATACAAGAAACATTGTACATAGGACAATGGTGCCTCAGTCCCCTTCAAAGTAGGTACCTTGGGACCTCACACAGTTCTCCCAATTGCCATCAGCTGCCCCATTGTATTTTCTTGAATCTCATCAACAATCTGAAATCTCTTCCCTTTCAAAGGTGATTTTAGTTTTGGGAAAAACCAGAAACCACAGGGCCCCAAATCTGGTATACAGTGGGGCTGAGTCACCTGGGTAATTTGATGTTTTGCCAAAAAACTCTGCATCAAACATGATGCGTGAACAGGCATGTTGTCATGATGAAGCAGCCAATCACCAGTTGCCCATGGCTGTGGCCTTTTGAATCATTTGAATAGTGTCCACAGAGGAACGTTCAAGCTTAATGCAAAATTTGAAGCAGATTTGTTCTCTACTTGCTCAGTAATTTTGAATGTGACAGCCACACAGTACACATGCTCACTAAATGGCATCTACCACCCCGTCTGACTCATGTGCATTTCAGTCCACTCTCCTTGGCTGCCAAATTACATCGATGTCATACAAATTGTTCTCGTCATGTTAACAATGGCTGGAATTTTTTTCCAACAGACCTCATATATGATTCTTTAACATCTATGCTATACACCTAAACCGACACAAAATAAAATTGAAAGAAAAAAAAAAAAGAGAGACTAGAGCATTGAATAAGGTCACTTACATGGACATAGAAATAACTCCGGATGATGCACACAAGACTAAGGCTTTGAGATAAGGTCAAAGTTTTCATAGAGAAAGGAGAGTATCCAGGAGTTTTGAAGGTGTCCATGTCAGGGCCATGACACAACTTTCTAAGGAGCAAGAGATTTTCTAATAGAAAGAGAAGAATAATGGTTTAAAATGA